>JARACY010004194.1:0-28267 GCA_029255725.1 Scrobipalpa atriplicella | reverse complement strand
GGCGGGACCTTTGGCGGCAGAATTTTCTGTCGTCTTTTTACGACTTCGAGCCTTTTTTCCCGTATTTCACGGGGTCGGCTACCTAATCTAGGAGATTGAATTAGTATACTGGTTTTTTCACAGAGCGAATGCCATTTGACCTCCGCAACCCACAAGGGAAACCAGATCCAATCCTATATTAGGCTTTTGCCAGGTTAGTGGCTAACCTAGCTGTCAAAGTTTTCAAGCCACAAAATGGCCTCGGCCTCGACGTCATATTTTTTTTTAATAATAACGACATTCTTAACAACGCAGGCAAAAAAACGTACCTAAGTTTTACTTTAGTAAAAACAAACTAACTGAAAACAATAGCTGACCTGAACGCATTAAATTTTAATTAAGCCAAAATTCAGAAAGCGTTTTTAACGTTTTACTAAAAATATAAGGAAATGGTAAAGTATTTGAGGTAGAAAATTTTGGTGGGAATAAAACTTTTGTGACCTAGATTTAGATTTCAATATTCAATGCGAAATGTGACGTCACTGCTTCCTTGTTAGAGCAGCTGTTGCTTTGTACCGGATACTGGTTTGCCGCTACACATACACACAGCCACGAATGAATCCCTGACGGGGTAGGTAAAGCATCAACAGCCTCTTAAAAGGCCACGTCTGGTATGTCTTGAGGGTCAAATCATAAATATAACCATCCTAGTTTCTATACTAAGTGATACTTAGGTTTCAGCCCAACAGCATTCCCGAGAAGAGCAGCTTTCAATCGCTCGTAGTCCAACCTGGAACTTCATGGAACACTTTCGTGACCTGGATTTAGATTTCAATATTTAGTGACGTCAGTTATTTCCTTGTTGGTGTCAGCTGTTGCCGGATACTGTATACTGGTTTGTCGTCCGTGGGTTCAGTTTGAATATTAGAGTTCTGCCTGCAGCTATAAAATATTACGAGATGCCCTAAATTTTACTGATGTGTTGCGGAAAATTCAAAAAATCTGTTGTTTTTAAAGAAAATATCTTGCATGAAGACACTTCCCTTTTTCAGCAAACTACGCTTACTCCAGAAGTTCGAAAATTTTAAAACAATTCAGTTTCATCAGAATATATTTGTCAAAAAATAAATACCGAACAATTGTAATAACAAAAAGAATATTTTGTGGTAGTAAAAGCGCCTTCACTATTTTTTGCGCCTTTTTTTATGTCCGACGCCGATGGACCGAAAACCACAAAAGATAATTGTGAGTTCTTATTTGCGGGTATTTCAATTTACTACCTTCGCTAACAGCCCGGTAGCCAACAGTGACAGATGAACGGCTGGTCGAACAATGTTATGTACGACCTTTTTGGCGTGACGGTACCGGTCGTTTTGAAACGAACGTGCACCTCCCTAGAACAATACGAACAAGCGGAAACTATTTCGACGGAATTCAGCTTTTTTACCGGTACAATGAATAAATTGGATTAACTGTTATTCGGAAAACGAATAACCTAACTCAATCGCATGTTTTCGAATTGATATTCCGATGTTCAATAGCTGTAAAATTCCACCGAATTTGAATTCCACCGTGCTGCTATCACAAAAACAGGCGCTTAAAAGACGTAGACACAAATCGTGGAAGCGTGGAATAGTGCCAAGAGCGGCACTTTCGAACACTAAAAAGAAATCCACGCCGTAGAATGTTCTTCTCTACAAAGTGCAGCGACAAAGTCGTTTTATACCCGCTAGTGCTAAATTATTACGCTGGCGCATGTTACGAGTACTTACAGATAAGAAAAATGCTTTTAAGTACCACCTTAATGCTGCATGAAAATAGTTTGTGTACCTACAGACAAGATCTTACATCATAGCTTTTTCACGTAGCTCTTCTGTCTACGCGATTTATATTTCATAGCAACTATTACTTTTTGAAATATTACTTATTAAAATCCAGTTAGATCTACTAATTTCTACGGCGTAGCAAACGTAGCAAAACTTGCTACGAAATATAAATCGCGTAGACAGAAGAGCTACGTGAAAAAGCTATGATGTAAGATCTTGTCTGTAGGTACACAAACTATTTTCATGCAGCATTAAGGTGGTACTTAAAAGCATTTTTCTTATCTGTAAGTACTCGTAACATGCGCCAGCGTAATAATTTAGCACTAGCGGGTATAAAACGACTTTGTCGCTGCACTTTGTAGAGAAGAACATTCTACGGCGTGGATTTCTTTTTAGTGTTCGAAAGTGCCGCTCTTGGCACTATTCCACGCTTCCACGATTTGTGTCTACGTCTTTTAAGCGCCTGTTTTTGTGATAGCAGCACGGTGGAATTCAAATTCGGTGGAATTTTACAGCTATTGAACATCGGAATATCAATTCGAAAACATGCGATTGAGTTAGGTTATTCGTTTTCCGAATAACAGTTAATCCAATTTATTCATTGTACCGGTAAAAAAGCTGAATTCCGTCGAAATAGTTTCCGCTTGTTCGTATTGTTCTAGGGAGGTGCACGTTCGTTTCAAAACGACCGGTACCGTCACGCCAAAAAGGTCGTACATAACATTGTTCGACCAGCCGTTCATCTGTCACTGTTGGCTACCGGGCTGTTAGCGAAGGTAGTAAATTGAAATACCCGCAAATAAGAACTCACAATTATCTTTTGTGGTTTTCGGTCCATCGGCGTCGGACATAAAAAAAGGCGCAAAAAATAGTGAAGGCGCTTTTACTACCACAAAATATTCTTTTTGTTATTACAATTGTTCGGTATTTATTTTTTGACAAATATATTCTGATGAAACTGAATTGTTTTAAAATTTTCGAACTTCTGGAGTAAGCGTAGTTTGCTGAAAAAGGGAAGTGTCTTCATGCAAGATATTTTCTTTAAAAACAACAGATTTTTTGAATTTTCCGCAACACATCAGTAAAATTTAGGGCATCTCGTAATATTTTATAGCTGCAGGCAGAACTCTAATATTCAAACTGAACCCACGGACGACAAACCAGTATACAGTATCCGGCAACAGCTGACACCAACAAGGAAATAACTGACGTCACTAAATATTGAAATCTAAATCCAGGTCACGAAAGTGTTCCATGAAGTTCCAGGTTGGACTACGAGCGATTGAAAGCTGCTCTTCTCGGGAATGCTGTTGGGCTGAAACCTAAGTATCACTTAGTATAGAAACTAGGATGGTTATATTTATGATTTGACCCTCAAGACATACCAGACGTGGCCTTTTAAGAGGCTGTTGATGCTTTACCTACCCCGTCAGGGATTCATTCGTGGCTGTGTGTATGTGTAGCGGCAAACCAGTATCCGGTACAAAGCAACAGCTGCTCTAACAAGGAAGCAGTGACGTCACATTTCGCATTGAATATTGAAATCTAAATCTAGGTCACAAAAGTTTTATTCCCACCAAAATTTTCTACCTCAAATACTTTACCATTTCCTTATATTTTTAGTAAAACGTTAAAAACGCTTTCTGAATTTTGGCTTAATTAAAATTTAATGCGTTCAGGTCAGCTATTGTTTTCAGTTAGTTTGTTTTTACTAAAGTAAAACTTAGGTACGTTTTTTTGCCTGCGTTGTTAAGAATGTCGTTATTATTAAAAAAAAATATGACGTCGAGGCCGAGGCCATTTTGTGGCTTGAAAACTTTGACAGCTAGGTTAGCCACTAACCTGGCAAAAGCCTAATATAGGATTGGATCTGGTTTCCCTTGTGGGTTGCGGAGGTCAAATGGCATTCGCTCTGTGAAAAAACCAGTATACTAATTCAATCTCCTAGATTAGGTAGCCGACCCCGTGAAATACGGGAAAAAAGGCTCGAAGTCGTAAAAAGACGACAGAAAATTCTGCCGCCAAAGGTCCCGCCGCCAGACGTTCAGAAGAGGTGTGATGCCTGGTTGGAATAGCAGAACCCTACTCGCGGGTATCAATGTAAGCCGATTAAGGGATAAACCCTTCCCGGATGTGGTTAGTATTGTAGTATTATATTATCTGTGGTATTGCAAATAACATCTTACAAGAGAGGGAAACCCATGTCTGGAAAGACAATCGTAATTTTATGATTATTTTCAACCAAAAAATTCTATTCAGCATTATCCTCTAGATAATGTTTTCTAGATTAGTCTTTTAACTGTGACTTCGTTCCCGTTGGAAAACTCACCAAGTTTCGGGTAAAAACTCGGTTGCAAAAGCCAATCAAAATTAAACCTAGTGATGTTGAATAGTCAGATAATAGAGGCTTCTTTTGCCGCTCCTTCTATTCTATTACACTAATAACCTCGGTTCATATCTAACTAACGATGAGGTACTTGTTTTTTACTACAGATTAATGTCTTGTTCCCACTGGAAACTCCACTGGGTATGCCCCGGATAAAACCGCGGCTCCAAAAGGTTGTCAATATTACACTAATTGAAACATGATAATATTATTAAATTGGCAATTATTGACGTGTGTAATAAAATAATACAGGATAATGTTCCCGTTTCTTCCCTTCCATTAAACTAACAAGCCTCGGTTTATTTCAGACTGACGACTTTATAGGCTTGGCTTTTTACTGCAATAAAATATCTTATTGCCACCTAAGTATACCCCAAACAAAACAGTGGCTTCAAAAGCTAGTGATTATTACGTAAATTGAAACACAACATTAAATAGCGAACTATTGACGTGTGTGGTTGTGTATCGTCTAATAGGCAGCTAATAGAGGATTCTGTTGCCGGTCCTTCCATTTGATTACACTAATAAACTCCGCCTCATTTCTGACATGCTCCGCTTCCGCGTAATTCCAATTACACACGTACGGAACACTTTGTAATTACACGAATTACACCCAAATCCGGCCCTGATTATTCGCTCACAATCAAATTAGAGGAGTCTTGACAAGCTGTATTGTCTTACAAATAATGTAGGATTAAATGTCGGTATGTAGGGTCGGTATGATATGCAGAAGCTAGTGAATAAGTATATCAAAGTACTGCTCTGCAATGTGACTTTATTATTAGCAGTAAGATCATTTAGCTGAGATAAGTAATTTGTTTAAAAACAAATTCACTACGCAACTCCTTTTTTTTTTTGCTTGTAATTACCCTAAACTCGGTCAAGTTCATAAATAAAAGTCAACCTTTACATTTTGTGAGAGTAACATTTAACAAGCATTATTATCTCGATGCTTTTTATGTGTCTGCTCTCTGACAGAGAAAAACATTTTTTGTTATGTTTGTAAAACGCTGAAAACAGAATTAAGATAATGAGCCAGCGATCCCCCTTTCCAACGAAAATACACAAAAGCTTTCCCTTTCCAAAGACAAAGCTAAACGTATAATCAACGCCGCTTGTTAAAATTCAATCTTCTGAATCTACTGTGTATTATTATAATGGCCGGATATTTAAATGATCATAAAACAGCCGTAATGAAAGGAATGATCGTGTTGTTATAACTTTATTTGCATTTTACAACAATAACTCCCGGGGTAAATAAATTAAATCTTCTTCATTAATGAGGTACTAAATAAATAAGGTTTTATTAAATAGGAACGCAATTTCAAATTCAGAATGCTAAATGACCAAGATGAAGGGATAAACGGGGTTGCTCTAATTAGACCCACGAGGATTTCAAGGCTCATCGGCTTAAGTCGCAGCCCCAAACCTGTATAGAACACAGGTGGGAATTATTAAAGTACCCAAATCGGTCCGATACCAATCTACGGCCCAAATTACTCCGGCTCTACAATTAAAACGGCGTGTTACCGACCAATTGTTTTCTAATTTGGTCCGAGATTGGTACCCCACTGGAAAAAGCGTCAAATCGTAAAATTGTTTAGTACACATTTGGATGGGGCCGTAGAGAAAAGGCGGTCTAAATTGAGGGATTAAGCTTGTCTGTGTCAATACGATAAGAGTGGGAAAAGGTCGCGGCGTGAATGTTAAATGCAAACAGAGGACAAAGAGAGGGGTATTGCCGGGCTGCGGGTAGCAATGGGTAACATTGGGTAACTGTGGGTAGCAATGGGTAGCGGTTGGGAATTGGCGCGATGGTATCAGACGACATCTGGCTACTCCTTTGCTCCGATCGCTAAAACCTTTGTTCTTGGTGTCACCGGCTGCGCTAAATTTGAAACAATTTGTATTATGGTTTTAAAAGTATACCACGAAAATGGAAATTAAACTGAAATTCACGTAGGCTAGGTAATTTGATATTTAAACATCTTTAGGATATTAAATTTATTGACTAACTAACTAACATGACTAACTAAACTATTATGATGCATTATGTAATATTGAACCGTGTTTTCGAAACTTGCTTAAGCTGTTGCGGATTCTAAGAAAATACGGCTTCAAGCTAGGTTCTTTTAACTTTCTGCTTCTTATAATACCTACTCTGATTTACTTATATTAATGATATAAGGCATACTGAGAAATCCTAAAATAATGACTTGGAACTCCCGATAACAACCCAAGAATAACAAATAACAAAATGGCGGCGCCGTAAACTTTTCCTTTCAGAAAAACAATACTGATTATAACTCTGAGGAACTTATGAACGTATTTGGTGGTTCTGCGACCCTGGTACTCAGACTCACTAAAAGTTGAGAATTATTGGTTTTGGCGGAGTCCAAAAGTAGGTAAATGGATTTGGAATGTTGAATATGAATAAGATAACTTCGCAAGATATTTCATCAAAGTTTTAGATGGTTTTATTGGTGGAAAGGGAGTGGTGCGCTTCAATTTTTCAAAAATATATTTTCGGGCGTTATAAATTACCTATATATTAGGTATTGCGCCGGTCATGTTAAAAAACACCTTGTTACATTCTATCGTCCAAGCTCGAAATGAGACGGCTTGGGACCATGAAGTATGCAGTGCTCTGAAATATCGAAATAATAAAAAACATTAACGTGCTAAAAAATATATACCTTTGGTGAAGCTTATTAACAGTTGTAATGTAATACAAGTTATATCCATAAGAGTAAAATGTTATATCACCTTAGTTAGTAGCGTGATATCAAATTGACATTATTATTAACCTCTTATCTCCTTTGTTCACAGGAGCTGTCGTGATAATGTGCGAGTGTGAACTGCGAACTAGCGAACTATTTCGTATTTAGTGTCATTGATCACTGTGAGAGCGACAGTGCTATTCATGACAAGATCTGGATGTGACAGTGCCACGACAGTGCAATAGTGCCCGACCTCGGGCCACGAACTGGATGTAGCAGCGTAGCTGCCTCAGGAATGTGTTAGTAATGTGATACATAGTTTCCATTTTAAGGGAATGACGTTTGGCCTGTAAAGTGCTCCGTGATGAGCAGACTGTGATATCTAGTTTCCTTATTAAAGGACTGACTTTAAGTCTGGGACAGTGAAGTGTGATGAGCAGACTGCCGCTGGGATGGAGCCAGGAACGACGAGTCGTATCTTCGTCGCGTTCTTTGCTATCGCCTTTTGGGGGATGGGTGAGTGTTGCACACTTTTTGTTATATGATTAAACGTGACCTTTTAGAAATGATCGATACTTTAGGGTATACATACATGTATCTTTTACAAGAAATCTGGACCATAATCTGTGAAAATAGTTTTGCAATGACACACGGAATTGACAATCAGCTGATTGACCGTAGCTAGAATTTTATCTTGGATTTTTTAATTGGGTTTTTGTAATAATGCACATTATTAAGTTTTTACTAACATAAATTTGTTACGGACTTTGAAGACACTTTGTGAATTTATGGACAAAATCCAGGCGTAATACTCGTATTTTTATAAAAATATTATCATAGTAATTATAGATCGCTTTATCAAACTAAGCTTGCAATAAATTTGGCTCAGTAAAGTTATATTACAAGATGACTATAAGGTTATCGCAAAGTCAATAAAACCAATAAGAATAGCGAAAAGTTTAAATATTAAGGAGGGTCCGGGAAAAAAAGATATTCTCGTCATTTCACTTTACGAAGGGAAATTCAATACGAAAGGTATTATTACTATTACAGAGGATCACCCTTATCGGAGCCCGAGCTAGAAAATGTCACACCCTAAACCTAAAGGATGAAGATTCATTGAATTGAAACAGGTTTTGAGATATTTCTATATGTCGCAGGATTATGATCAAATCTGGGTTTTGATCAAAAAACGAGGATTTTGATCAAAACCCGGGCTTTGAGAAAATCCTGATAA
The DNA here is from genome assembly GCA_029255725.1 of Scrobipalpa atriplicella. Taxonomy (NCBI): domain Eukaryota; kingdom Metazoa; phylum Arthropoda; class Insecta; order Lepidoptera; family Gelechiidae; genus Scrobipalpa; species Scrobipalpa atriplicella. Next base: position 20,119 of record JARACY010004194.1, on the reverse strand, counting down.
ATAATACATAAAATACATAAAATCACGCCTTTATCCCTAATGGGGTAGGCAGAGCAAAAACGACCTAAACATAGGTTGTTCCGCCACGACTGACAAGTTTCGAGGGCTAATACAGATGATGATTATGAATATTGCTTTAGTGACGGGTTGTCAGCTCATCGCCTTAATTGCAATAGGTACACTGAAACCCTCGATTCCCTTAGCTGATTTTTACAGCATGCCCGGGAGGAGATGCAGCTGGCACATTCTATGTTAAATAAATCATGATAAAAAAAAAATATTACAACAAAACGTTTTTTAATGAAGATTCTTGTTCATAATACCTACTTAGAACTTTGTGCTTTTATCAATTTGTTAAAACTCCTATAATTATATTCTATGGTCAAACGTATGCAAAAATAGAAAAAGATAGTATTCATGATAAAAATGTATTTCCTACTTCATAGGCTTTCATCAGTAAGTTTCCTAGACATACTCCGACTTTGATACACCAACTTGCCTCACGTTATGAATTGATCCACTGTGCCAAAAGTTGAGATGATGGATAGTACTAACTTTTGTCATATTAGTGGGATAATAATATCTGAAGCAACAGGATAGTTTTCGAAAGAATTATTTCATTATAATATTATTTACGTACCTAGTTTCTTTCTTTATGTTACTGTTTAGCCATCTCAAAACAATTTTTCTACAAGTTTAGGGAAGTCTTGTAAATATGAAATTGATCTTAAGATTTAGATCAATATTAAGTATGGATTTGACAGGCAGTTTTGTACTGAATAACATTTTAACTCAAACTCGCTGTCAGTCTCAAGAGCTGATTAATAATACGGGCCAAAATAAATAATTCAAGGAATACTTACCTAATGCATTTTAGTCTAATCCGATACTCTGATGAACGGCCATATATTTAAAAGCCCACAATAGATTAATAACCCTTAATTGAAGCAACAGACGAAATGAGCAGAATTTAATCCTAATGTCAATAATTCGAAGGTGAAAGTTCGTTTCTACTTAATTCAATAATGAACTTTAGCTTAATTCGAATTTAATATAGAATCCATTCGAGACTTCTTAAAAAGTCTTTAAGACTTTGAAAAGCAAAGTGGCAATAAAAAATCCTTTGATTAAGTTTCAACAGCACTTTTTCAAACTCCAGAATAATGAGACGACAAAATGTGTGAAAAGGCATTTAAAATGTGTCAAGTAAGGTTGGATAATAAGAGTCAGATCCATAATTCTTTTTAATGGCCCGTTTTAATAAACAGCTTTTGAGACTGAGAGCGAGTTTGAGTTCGTATCAGAAATGTCATTTCAGTACAAAACTGCCTGTCGATCTATACTTAAAACTGCTCTCAATCTTGAGATCGCTTCATAAATACAAGTCTCAGGAATACCTGTTCATTTTCTATATAAGTCACAAATTAATGATTCAACACTTCACCCGTGTCCAGAAGCAGAATATTAACGGTTGAAGTGTGGAATGAGATGAAATTAGAATTATACTCAAACTCATCAAATGGTGGATTAATTATAATAGGCATTTTGCTTAGTTTTTATTTAATGTTACATAACAAGAATCTATTTGCTGTCCTGTGAATAAATCCAACAGAACGATCTCAATTTAGCGATAGGCCTCCGGAATGGTTTGAAAAGACGTATACCAGACCTATGCCAGCTCTAGTAGAAATACAGCGTAGAAATAAATTACCCCTTGTCTTGGCAAAAGTCATTAAAGCGACATTCGTATCACTTACTGGCCGGAAACTAGCAATTTGTTTAAGCCAGTGCCAATTGACGCTAACTACGTTCTTACCTTGTTAAATCGTTTCAAACTGCCAACACTTAGGCAAGGAATGGGAGTTTTTTTTTATAGGCTTTAGACTAAAGGCCTGGCTACTACGGTATAATTCACTTCGGTGATTTTTCTGTCACAAATAATAGTACATTGTTTAACGAGGAGAGAACATGACCGATTCCCACGAGGGTGTAGTTTGAGGCCCGAAGCGCAGCTGAGGGCCTCAATACACACGAGTTGGGAATCGCATTTTCTTCCGAGTTATACATAGTGCTTTATACTACACCTATGAGGAAAATATAATCAAAAATCCTTGTAAGACAAAGAATGATATCACTTACATGAGAAGATAACTTAAGAACATTTGAAGTGTCATCATCCATGCGAACAGAACACAAACAAACAAAACACACAGTTACACATTACATCGAAAACACTAAACACTTAATTTACATTAAATAAGTCATATAAATCAAAGAACGAAAAAGAATTCGCGCGGACATGTTGATTTTGCCATATTTTTTACTTAAAAATATAAAAGAGACAAATGAAGCAAAGCACATACTGCCAAAAAATGTAAGTGGCCAGTATAATTTTGTGGGCTTCGACATACAAACTTTTTGTTTTTTGCCATTCGCCTGTTTCTAGTTTTGAATTATGAATTTAAAAAAAAAATAGGAGGGGAGAAAATACTTTCTCCCCTAGGGGAGAAAGTAAATCCCATATATTTTTGCCGCCCGCATATTCGTTCGCTTGGATTTACGTACTTTCTTTCCTTTTTTCAAGTAAGAACTAATATACTTTCCGAATAGGTGTAGTATAAAATACTTGAATGATTGTTCGTGATTTTTCGCAGCAGCAAGAGGCTCGAGCCTAATTCTAGAACCTAACACGCACTGTAGAGTAAAATTTAAAACTGCTATCTTAATTTAAAAGAAAACGGTAAGAAGTTGATGATCATATTTTAAACATGCGATGTAGGTATAAACTAAACAACTATTTCTGATGAAACATTTATAAAAATAAAGATAGAGTGACGATTTTTTTAAATGCAATATTAGTTGATCTATTAAATTATCTATCTAAATTGTAAAATTCACCAAAAATAAATCTTTTTGTGCATCTACAAGCAATGTCTACTTAAGTTGAATGTTTAATATTCAGTCCCTGGCCCGTGCACTTTGCTCTTCCACTCCAAAGGAAGGCTGTGCCACATTCCACGTAGATACGAGGATATGAGGAAATTAACATTTGCGAGGCTTCTTCGTTTAAATACCTGCTCGGTTCATATACATAATCCCTCCCAAATGTGTACTTGGTAATTTAAATTTATCTATATTACGGGAACGTTTGAAGTCTTCATTTATTAGCTCGTAAGCCGCTTATTAGAAAGTATTAATAAACATTTACACACCCACAAGTTAGGATGAAATATGAGCAAAATATTGTCAAGATACTCAGGTACCTATTTATATTTCAGTCATTTTTACAAATAAAACGAAACGAATTTATTTATTGCATCCATTACCATTAATTAAAAAAAATCTGAATATTTAGAAGTGGTTGTTTGTTTTTAATTTTTTATAATGACTAGGTATATAATTTACAACTACAAAATATTATTACAAACCAATAGTTATATCAATTAATGCACTTGAAACCACTATCCATGTTACATGTTATTCTCATTTAACAGAAATCTAAATAGATAAATACATACATAAATACATACTAAACGGATCGTTCTGCCACGTCTGACAAGTTTTGAGGGTTATTCCAGATAGATGTGTGCATTGCTATAGTGACAGGTTGTCAGCCAATCGCCTAAATTACAATACTGAAACCCTCGAATCCCTTAGCTGATTTTTACAGCATGCCCGGGAGGAGATGCAGCTGGCACATTATATATTTTTCTATCACTCCCAGTCGAGCATGGAAGTTAGTAGATAATATTCCAGTTTAATGTGCGATTGCTTTCTTATAAATTACCTACTCCTGCAATCAACACGACACATCATAGTAATAATAGCCCCCTATCAATAGGTGTGGTGTGATTTGGTTCACCTGAAACTCGAGGTAGCATTAATGTGCTGTTGTAGGTAATTTACATCCATGATTGATTATTGTACATCCACTTTACTTGAAATGTGTATGATTAGTATGAGTAGTAGCAGGCTTTTTACAAAATTGCCTTATGGCTAGGTTTTAGTCGTATAATAAGTAGATACGTATTTAAATATTTATTGTGTGTTATTCACTAACTGCTTGTACCTACATAAAGTTTCAAATAAATGTTCATCGAAATTTGATTCTGTTCGAATCTGTTATTGGATTTCAATTTTATAGCTGTTGCTTCTAATATGTGGTTAATTTGGTCAGCGTGTCACCGTTTTAACGAGTGTGGTATTTCGTGTGTGTGATGATGATGACAAATAGCACACTCGATAAAATAGTACACTATATGAAATTAAAACTAATAATCGTCATCGGAACTTTCCATTCAGTGAGATAGCGTAAATTTTTTTTGTTACTGTAGTTCTTTATTTTTATCACTATCTGGAAGTGGAGTTATTTTGCCTTAATGTTATACAATCAAGAAAATTAGGTAACATACTTATATATATTCTGTGACACAGCTCCACTACCAAATTATGACAAATCTTATGGTTACAAAAAAAAAGGCTTCGTTCAATAAATATTCTTGGTTTTCCATGGGACAGCCCATTAATATTCATCAGTCTATTTTTGGTCTCTCCCAATTTTACATCAATTTATCATATCAAGCTTGGCTGTTGGTTTAGGAAATTAGGATGGATTTATTTCCCTCACGGATGTTGACTTCATTCAATAAAACCCTTTTCAGTTAGGAACTTAGATAATTCAATTAAAACATTAGTTTTGAAGAACTCTTGTCTGAGAGGTGTCTTCATGAAGAGTAGATAATGGGCTTGTGGGTGAAAAGGTGCGTCCCCAGGTCCTCACTGCGATGATCAATGATGTATAATAAAGCATAGGTACAGCTGAATCGAGAACCTTCTTTTTTTGTAGCGGGTTTTTATCAGTCGCATGTAAAAAAAATATTTGCTTTGTTTCTCTGTCAAGTTCCATTTATTTGTGACAAATAAATATCCAAAATATTTGCCGCAACATCTGAATAAAATTGCTTCACCTATGATCCTAGTAAACTGACACGAAAGTCACGAGAAAAGAAAAACTGCAAATACTAAATACTCTAAATTATATTAAGGTAGAGTAGGAAAATTATCCAACTCTACTCGATCCAGGATGATTTAAATACATTGAGCCTGGAATAATTATTATCCGAGAATCCAAGACAAACAATGCTCGCAGTTCCAACTCAAACATTACCCTACATTCCAGCTTAGTTTCTCGTTGAAATTGATCAACATCATTGTGAAGGACTTTTTCGTTCCCGAGTACGTACGTAAAGTCAAAGTCAAAGTCAAAGTCAAATAATTTATTTCCAAATAAATTCTTACGAACACTTTTAGAAAGTCACAGGCGAGTCTATTACAAAGAAAATTGTATCAATGTCACAAAAGAAATCAAAATAAAAAATATATCACAATGATGAAGAAGCACGAGAAACTCGCACTTTGCGGCCCCCCTTTCGTTTTCGCCTACTCCTACTTTTGTCCTTCGTTTTGATTAAAATTGGGTTGGTGTCCGCAATGTGTGCCAATTTCTTGCGCTTTACTGAAATATCCGAGCTCCAAACCTCTTTGTCATTGGTATAGTCATCTAACTTATAATAGGCTTTCTGACATAATGTATTTTTAATTGTATCTTTAAATTGATTTTCTGACAAATTTAATATATGGTCAGGTATTTTGTTATAGTATTTTATACATTGACCTAAAAATGATTTTTTAACCTTAGCTAACCTAAAATGGGGTTGGTCAATTTTATTTTTGCTTCTTAGATTCCGATTATGCCTGTCACCGTTTTTGGTAAAACTATGAATATTTTTCCTTACATACATAATATTTTCATATATAAATTTACATGGTACAGTTAAAATATTTATCTCTTTAAACAATTCTCTTAGGGAATCACGACATTTGAGTTTGTATATTGCTCTAATAGCCCGTTTTTGCAGAACAAAAATTGAATCAATGTCAGCAGCGCGGCCCCACAGCAAAATTCCGTAGGACATAATGCTGTGAAAATAACTAAAATAAACAAGTCTTGCTGTAGCAATATCTGTGAGCTCTCGGATTCTTCGTACAGCAAATGCGGCTGAACTAAGTCGCAACACGAGTACACCCTTAGTACACCCTGTTTTCTATTAGGTAATCTCTGGTTCTGACTGGGCAGTAATGACTCGTATGACCACAGAGAAATGACTGGAATGACAATTTATAATCCCATCTGACATCATGGGTAAGTAATTTTCATCTTCTCTTCCACCCTGACCAAACAAGAGCTAAAAACTCAAAGTCTTTGTCCACCATCGTATTTAAATACAACATAAGATTTATTAAGGCAAGGAGATGCAACTCAATCCAGGATAATTTCAATCCAGGAATCATAATAATCCGGTAGTCCAAGACAAACAACGGTCGCTGTTCCAACTCAAACCCAACCCGACATTTCAGCTTAGTTTAGATTAATATAACTTTGCATAAGCTGCGGTTGTTCAAAGCAAAATTTAATATCAAGCATCTAGGAATACCTATAAAAGGTAAACAACTAGAGCTAACATACTTATAATTTAAATGTTATTAATAAGAGTGCTCTCAAATAGTTTACTAATGGCAGTGGGCAGTCACGTTTAGAACACACAAAAATACCACTCTCAATTTTAGAATCAATAGGACAGTATGATTGACACAAGGCCGTTCGGGGAATTGGACTTTCATGGTAGTGGTCGTTTGAGGAAAATGGCCGATCGAGACTTTTAGGGAAGTGGCCGTTCGTAGGAAATGGACGTTCTTAGGAAATGGTCGTTCGGTGCCGGATTCAACAAAACTCGAAAAACTGTAAGATGGTGATGGTACCTACCTAGCTGTGTGTGACAGCAAATGCCATTCTCAAGGCACACTAAAGAAAATGTACCTAACTAAAATCCTTCTGAATTGCATTTTAAACAGGTTTAAATGGTTTAAAAATATAAGTCGCACGATCGAAAATTTAAATTTTCATCAAACTACTTATTTGCAATATGACACGAGACGTAAAAAATATTGCTCTACAATAAAAATTGCAGACGATATTTTATAATTTAAACGCAAAGGGTGCAGCTCCAATATATCAATTCGTTACTTTTGTTTGATTGAGCAATATTTAAAACAAAACATACATCACATTTCCAGCTATTCTCGATTCCCGATATTTCGCAATATTCGAATAAAATATTGCCAGTGATGCGATCAGCACCAACGAAACAATGCTTGCAACTCGCATATTTTACAATGGGTAACAATTTATTGCGCACACAAAAATACAGAAAAATAAATCTTTTTCAATACAATACAACTAGTTACTGTTATCAATGCGATAGATAAAACAGAGCTCATAGTTTTAGTAGTTTCTCATAGTTTGTATGTTTCTGGGAAGTATATTTAAACTTTATTTGTATTCGAGAGAATCACGACATTTTTATAAAAGAAATTCTTAAACTGAACGTGCAAAGTAATTTTATTGTAAGATATCATTATAATACCTATTTATTACCTATTTATTTATATTTATTTTGATGTTGAAAAAATGGAGTAAGCCTTTCATCATTAATCAATTAACTCTAATATTATTAGAGCTTCGTTCCTGACGATGATGTAACCATCAATATACCTTTTTCTCATTCTTCCGTGAGTGGTTTCACCGCTGATGACATATACCTATTTTTTTACCGTAGTGGCTGGTAGGAGGCAGATTCAACCTTGTAAAATAGGGTCTCTACATAAATAAAGATATTTTACATTTTCACTTCATAGGATTAATAAGAAATGCGAAGCGGTCCGGTCGGCAGAGGCGCAAACCCCTACGTGCACCTGTATCTTTAATATTAAACCTAAAGGTAAGGTTCCGGGACCTTGACCTTCGTGTAGGTATGTTGTATAAATATTATGTTCACTCCTGTTGCAGTAATTTGGTGTAATATATTTTGTAGAAAGATTCCACGTCAAGTAATCAAAGGTGTCAAAGTCTTAATGGGGAGAACGCTAAAATTTCTTTGATATAGAAATTTAACTAATTCTAAATATAGTTTTTTCTATGACAACAAATAATCTGTCGTATCGATCGGACCATTCAATGAATGCTCCCGTAGGTAGCATGCAGCAGCGATAAGGTCGCGACAGCCATTTTATCACACAGATGGATATCTGTCAAATTGTATGGGAGTTTGACAGAATGCGATATATTCGTTACGCACGGCGGCATGCTACGGAGGCAGTGCAAATAATCTAAGGCAGCTCTTGAGACTGACAGCGAGATTAATATCGTATCAGATAATATTATGTCATTTCAGTACAAAACGACCTGTCAAATCCGTACTTAATATTTGATGTCAATCTTGAGATCGTTTCATAAATAAAAGCCTAAAACCCTTCGCTATATCGAGTTCCTCATCCCCAGGTGTCCGAGGGCTTCACAACCTGGAGATCAACGTGCCGACCGCAGTGCTGGTCGGAGAGACCGTCACGTTGGAGTGCAGCTGGCAACTCGAAGACGAGGAGGCGTTGTACAGCGTCAAGTGGTACCGGGGTCGGGAGGAGTTCTACCGGTATATCCCCAAGGAGCTGCCTCACACGAGAGTGTTCCCACTGCCTGGGATTGAGGTGGATGTAAGTATTCTTGCTTTTCTTTAGATCATCATCATCATCAGTTGCGATAGTACAAGATATCTTCTGAGACCGTCGCGTTGGAGTACATCTGGCAATTCGAAGACAAGGAGGCGTTATACCGAGTATAAAGGACTTACCGTTCAGCAACTAGAAGACAGGACGCGCTGTATAGCGTCAAAGTGGCACCGGGAGCCGGGAAGCGTTTTGCCGGTATATTCCCAAGGAGCTGCCTCATACGAGAGTCTTCCCATTGCCAGGGATTCTCTTACTTATATTTACATGATGTTGCAATGCTAAACATTGCGTTATTTTCAGATCTCCCGGTCTGGAGCCCGCCGCGTAGTGCTGCAGCAAGCAACACCGTCAATGGCGGGGCGGTTCCGGTGTGAGGTATCAGCTGATGCACCCACCTTCCACACTGAGATACGGTCCGCGCCGCTTGAGGTCGTTGGTGAGTATAACATTAATTATAAAAAAATATTTTTGGATACTGTTGGTACAAACAATCAAGACATTTTCCGGGAGGGGGAGAAAGAGGCCACATTCTTCCACTTGCTAAGATCTTTGATCCGTGGATTCTGTTTTTATTGTTAAAATAAAATAAAATTATACATATAACAAATAAACTATATCGCGCTTATTGGGAGCACTGTTGCACTGCCATAGGTACGGGTATGTGGCAAAAATGAACGTATTTTAGCTTCAATTAGAAACGCGCCGCGATCGATGGAGGTGAACGCGTTTTTTACATAAACTCAAAAAACCTCGTCTCCATTTTAAACGCAGGAAAGTTCTTCACGCCCACCTTTGGTACCATCCCAGCTGTTTTGGTTGAAAATATGTAACCCACTTTAGCAAAGGACGTGGGAAGCCAGCGGACGCAAGTTGCAAGTATCCTTGGGGCAGACCTATTTTCTGTAGTAAATGTTTTCTGACTGAGACGACGACAATGACTCAGATGTAATGGTACCTACTTACCTGTAAGTCATTGTCAGTCATTTTGCCATCATAATTGTTATTATGAGTTGTGATATTCAGGAAGGAAAATACCAGCAAGAGAACTCGTTCGCGTTTATTATTAGGTACTTACTTATTTTCATTTCGTATCATATGATATCCGGTATCCAATATCTCTTCACGTAATTGACAGTAAATATATGAGAATCTACGACATACGTTATCAAATAAAGCCGTGCAAGTCATAAATACGGAATACAAGAAAATGAAGCCGTCATTAATTTATGTTCTGTCATTGCTATAGTTAAAAATAAATATTTAGAAGAAACTTTTTATAATGAAAGACATAACATTAGTTTTCAACTTTCAAGGATGATAAACAGATTTTGAAATTTAATTATCTTCACAGAAGCGAGAAAACTGGCACTATTTTTTGTCGTACAAAATCGCCATTTTTCGGTTTAAGTATGGCAGGAATTATCTCTTAAAAGAGAATAAGGTATAGTTTGATAACGATATGCAATAATAACTATTATAGTATAGAAGACAGGCAGACTAATTTTTTGCGCAAAAATACTTCTGCGGTAAATCAGTTTTGCTAAAGGTCCTAGGAACTAAAGGTGCGCGCATATTGAGCTCTGTCATAATTTACAGGTATGTAAACCTATCAGACCTTTGAGGTTGCGTCATATCCTCGCGGGAGAGATTGTTGACGTGATCTGATTAACTAAACCATCCGAATCAGTTAGGTACATGCATTAGCAAGTCATTTAGGTTAATGGTCAATCCGTATGTTGTGAAGTAAAGTCGTTTGTTATTAAACATAGTCACAAATAAAAAAGTCATTACTCGTGAATCTACATGTTAAAGGACAGATAATTGATATTTAAATAGAGGCCCAGTGTTTTATATTTTGATAAATATTTTTTTGAGGAAAATTGATCATTATCTCGGCAAGAAACTTATCACTAAGTAAAAAATTACTGACCGAAAAATTAGCCCGTGTGGTGCCGGGTTAGAATAGTATCACCCCATAACTCCCTGCGGGTGTCGTAAAAGGCGACTAAGGGATAAATCCAGGGAATGGGCAGCAGCGTTCCCTGTGAATGGAAAACTTCTACTGCGCTCACCAATCCGCCTGCCAAGCGTGGTGAGTATGGCATATACCCCCCAATTTTGGGGAGGCCCATGTCCATCAGTGGACTGTTGTTGCTAATGATGACGATGAAAAAATTACAGTAAGTTTAAAATGTGTATTCCGCCGTCTAAATCATTGAGTTCCCAAAACATAGTGACATAATGTAGAAGCTGTGACCTCGCAACCGACTGTACCCTTTTATAGTCTCTGCTGCCGTTCGTTTTAAAAGACTAGGCCAAGGCCGACACTAATGGTCCACATTGGAACACAACGAGAGATAGAATGAGACCAACACTAGAATCACAAAAACATATACCGGGTGTAAGGGACAGCTTCCCGCAAACTGATGCTAGTTGCTCAGTCAACGAAACTGAACAACCTTCACAAGGGTTATTCTTTCAGAAAATGAAAAAAAAATTACTGGCTTTTTCATGCAAATTTCCTGATCGAGGTGGTAATTTTGTATGAGAAAGCCTTTTGATGAGTCAATCAAGTCAAGTAAGTTGTTCAGCTTCGTAGACTAAGCAACCCCTATCAGTTAGCGGGAAGCTGTCCCTTACACCCGATATAAGGTTCTTCATAAAATAGTATGACAAAATCGGGAATACCAAACGTTACTTTGCATGTATATGAAGAATATCTTGCCAAATGTGGTGAGATTGTTCTCGACCCTATTATTTGACGGTAGAATAAATTGGATGGGACAAAGTATGATAATATATGAGATGGAGAGATAATCACGTCGTACATCGCTGTGTTGTTTCGTTGTTTGCGTTGCTAGAATGAAATATAACCGCAACATAACTCTGTGAGCATAGTGGTCTTGGGCACTCGATTCTATTTTTTCGCTTTTTTCGCAAAATAGGTATACCATGGAGGTCAAACATTTTACGGTATTGTAATAACGGCTGAATGAATCACAAAATAGTCTGAAATGTAAAATGATTCCGTGGTGTGAAGGACACGCCTTGATCCCAGTCTCCATCTTTGATAGTTTGTTGTATAAAATTACACAAACCATACACAATGTCATGTCGGCTTGTTAGCTGGTTTAAAAACTTTATATGGCTAGTTAGTTTACTTCTTGACCTAACGACACAAACGATAAAATAAACAATGCCCTCTGCAAATCGCGTTTTTGCGCACATCGCCCGAGGCCAAAGGTTGAAATTGAAGATTTTCATATTATTTATTTAAATAGATCTTGTTATCCCTGCACGTAATATTCTTTTATACTGAAACTGAATAATATAGATAGAGATTTTTTGGATTTATTTTATAGAACAAATGAGATAGAGACATAAACAGGTCAATGTTTTGTCATGCTCGTAAACTGAAGGGAGTATGTCTTGTAAACAAGGATCATTATGATACCATAAAGGAAACGAGAAGCTGGGGTATTTTGTACCCTGAAGGCAAAAACATTGCGATTTTCACATATTTCTTTTACCCAAGTGATACCTTTACGAAAAGACGTGTTTGGGAAAAAAAACTTTTAGAGGATTATACAACATTGTCAAGCGAAGGAGTAATTCTTTCAATTTCCACAAGTTTTATTAAATTTTTACTAAATTCTTTCACGTTATAAAAAATATATCATTTAATGTGTATACTACCATGATAAGTAAACAAGGATTGCATTAGGCACGGTCGATGTACGATTTCATTTAAAAGTCATTTGATACAACGACTGTCTTTCGTGACAATACTGTGAATCTCCGAACGATTTCTGTCACGCGAACATAATATTGACTTTGTTGTTGGTACTACGATGTGTACTTAGGTGAATCAGACAGGTGTTAAAGTTTTTCACAAACCTATTGAGATACTTTGAAGTTGTAGCAATTTGCTACGCGAAATTCCGTAGCATTTACTACGCGAGCGCTACGGGTATCACAGTGCTACGAAAAGCTACGTGGTTCACTGAACAACGTATTTTATCAAAGAGGAAAATATCTGTACAAAGCCTCACAACACAAACCTATTGTAGTTACTTCGAAGTTGTAGCATTTTGCTACGCGAAGTGCCGTAGCATTTACTACGCAAACGCTACGGGTATCACCGTACTACCATGAGTCATGTATCATGTCTCATGTATGATATCACACGCGACGTCCTCACATCAAAGTTTCTTTTCTACACCCGATACTGGCAGAAGTGTCGTGGGACGATTGCCAAACACAAAAAAAAAACACATCAAAGTAACAACAAATCTAATTCAAAACCTTACAAATCTAATTTTAGAGTTGTTTTATATTACGACTGCTGCTTTGCGATACTTGTGTGTGTAAAATGTACCTACACGCACATTTCCTTAGTGTGCGTGAGTTGGCCGTTGACCGAGCGCTGGCGTGAAATAAAAATACAATAAGTACTTCGCAGTTGTAGCATTTTGCTACGCGAAGTGCCGTAGCGTTTACTACGCGAGCGCTACGGGTATCACCGCGCTACGACATGCCATGTATCACACGCGACGTACACTTAGCCACGTATTTCGGACATAAATTGTGAATTAGTTGCCGCTCTGTAAACGGTTTTCATGTTAATTTATTATCTTTTCCGCTACGATCACAATCTCAGCAGGAAATGTTTTGATTTACGGCCTTGCTCACTACAGTGGTTAAAGTTTATTAGTTTATGCAAAGTCTGTCATATAAATTTAAGTATAACTATCCTTTATTGCATAAACACAAAATAAATTGCATTCACAAATATGACATGCAAACGCAAGGGCTAACTTAATCTCTATGAAGAGATCTCTTCCAGCCAACCAAATGGTAGTAAGAGAAAGTGAATAAACACATGCCTAGATATGGTTCAGAAACCTTCATCATCATCATCATAATTTAAGAGCTTTGCTCTTGTCGGTGGAGTAATCGCCAGCTTTCCCTGGATTCAGCCTTCTCTTTAACTTCTCTACCCTTATACAAATAAAAAAAAAAATTGAGGTTTATACGTGATATTGATTTTGATAATTCTTTCAGCATTTTACTCAATTTTTTTCTGATTCCCGTTCCCAAAATATATATTCCCATTATAATTTCTTTAACGTATTCTCAAAAGGATTCGTTTTGTGTGTCATACTCGTACGAAACGTGATGTAAAGTAGTATCAAAGTTCAAATGTACGTTTTAGCATAATACGTGTCGCGTTCCGCAAAGAATAAACAAGGTTACGTGCCGAGAGCGACGCTGACGGTATTCGATATGATAACAAAATGGCCGCTGAAAAAAAAAAAAACCAGAAAAAAAATTAAGTACCTAACCTATTCTCATACTCTTTAAAATCTGTTGTCTGACCACAGGTATTAGAGTTCTCCGCAGATTAAACAAAATAGGATTCCTACATTGTAAAGTATTTCTGATGAAATCAAGTTATCACATCACTTTTTTGTGTTTGTGCTATTTGATTTCTAAATATGAGATTACTTAGAACTATTCAGTTATTGCAGGAATGAAATGCGAAAATTATAATAATATGAGAAGCCTCAATTTCAACTACTGGGCAGAATGAGATGAAGGTTAGAGCATGTAAGACATAGCCTAAGCTTTTATTTTGCATCTTAATTTAATTATTATTATTTAACGATGTTTTTACGTTATCGCACTACAGTGTAGTTAACTTAACTATATCTTGAGAATGCGTCTTATTCCGCGAAGAATCAATACGATTAAGTGACGCGAGAGACGTTGGCGGTATTCAATATCAAAAGAAGATAACCGCTGCAAAAAAAAAAAAAAGATTAGTCATCCCCAGCAATAAAGATAAAATGGATTATCTGACCTTTGGCCTTGTCTTCCGCAGATTATATAAATTGGACCATAATTTAATTTTAAAACATATAATAACTATTCAGTAACGGGAAAGGTAAATTGATATGAACGAAACAGGTTTTCAGACGTTTTTTCAGCACGTATTTGCAAAAATCTACTGTGTTCTATGAAATATGTACGATTATGGACTATTTGATCTGAGAAGGTTGTATTCGGTATAAAAAGGTTGGTCTCAGCAAAAATAAAAAGATTAGGAGCCCTGAGATATAGATAAATTGGATAATCTGACCTCCACCTTTGGGTTTGTCTCCCTCAGATAATACGAATTGGGAGATATTGGAAGATTGTTGGATAAAACTATGACAATAGACGGTAGATAGGTAGAAATCTAAAAGATTTTCCTCTTGATGGAATAAATCCATTAGAACACTTAATATTTTCGGGCTTTAATGCTAAGAGTCGTATATTCTCTTGATTTTTAGTTTGGATCATGTATCCTATCTTAAGATTTTGAAGGTACCTTCTAAGTATTCCTAGTTGTACTGAGCGCAGCAGCAGCCAAAAAACCGTATGATCGTTGAGTCCGATGCAATTTTGATTTGTTTTCCCTAGTAATAGCATATATCACAGTGATCACCTTACAGTTTTTTATGTACACTTGCTGCTATATCAGCTGCTGTGCGCAATCCAACTTCGAATAGTACCTTTATTCAATACATGTTTTTTTTTTTTTTTTGCAGAACCGCCAGAGTGGGCACCGAAACTGGTGTCGGACCGATCATGGTACGGGGTCGGCTCCACCCTCCGTGCCACTTGTGCGTCGCCGCCTGCGCATCCCCCCGCCAACCTAACTTTCGCACTCAATGGACGAGAGGTATGAACGCATGAATTTATCAAAAAATATCCTTCATTTTTTGTTTTCTTTATTCACGGTGAGTCCTTTTCCTGGGAAGCTTTTGGTTTCAGGGCTCTAGAAACTCCTCAGATATGTTAGTTTTGCTGTCTAACTAGCATATTTGACATGACAGGGATGCTGTTATTTTTTTTCATTATTTCTAACCAAGTTTTCCGACTTTCAGACAAACTCACCATTAACATAGGTAAAAGTAGTCCACGTCAAAAATTTTGCTTAAAATTAAGGTCAGTATGTTAAACAGAGATCAGCGAAACAAACTCGCGAGCTATGCAAAATTGTACTCTGTGCTGGCTTAACAAGCAGTATTTTTCAATTTCCAAAGGCATTTATCATCCTGTCAGGGTGTTTGTTTGGTATCGGCTTGGCCCGTGCAGCTGCGCTTAAAAACAGCTGCAACATGGAAAAGTACTCACGGCGCCACACTATTACTGAATAACTAAAAAGTATTCACCTGCTGACTCATGTTGGTGAATTCTTAGAACTTTGATAAATGTGCATACTTTGATAAAATCAAGCTCTATTGTGTTTTTGCTACCTCTGAAGTTTAGGGTACATTACAATGAGACTATGCCTAAGTATGTCTCCGATATTAACATGGAATCCTCGGGGTCCTTTACTAGCATTTACAGTATTCCCGGAACTTTAAGCAATTAGTACGTTCTGTGATTTAATACTAGTCCAACATGAATGAAACAAAGTAAAATTGCAAAATGTATAAAAGCAAACCAACCCAAAACTTTTTGAATTAATATTTAAAAGTACGCTTCCAAAGTTGAATTTCCGAGTAAAATATTTCTATCCGGTACAAGTGGTCTTATCCATCCACCAAAAAACCACGATGGAGTTTTATAAAGTCAAGTACCAAAGAGTGCTTCAATAAATTGAAATTTATGAAAATATTTGTCATCTTCTGCCTTCAGCCACTTGTAATTTTGGTACTCGGATAGTCTCTGGAGTATTCTTTTAGTCTTTCGTCGGACTCTCTGAAAATATTTTTTTTACGACTCTAGTATTAAAGATATCTTCATTTTAGGTCTCACGTTCTTGTCCTTTCCTTTTTCTATTTCTTGTAGTGGCTCCTTATTACGGAAGTAATACAATTTGCTGCCAATTCCGTGAACGTTTCTTCCGAAACTATTTCAATTCTCTGTATTGATTTTGTATTACATAAATGAAATAAGCTGAATTTTGTGGTAAATTCTGTTCGATTAGATGGATTATCATTTATGTACTACTGAATTAACAAAGCCGGGCTTTGTAACAAAAAAATATGCGCTGAATATTTAAATCTAATTAAGGATGATTGAAATATTCAAAAGCCCCGAATATTTTTCGGCGCACAATAACGAGGTGCCAGTCTGTTGTTATTACTTTTTTAATATTAGTGAATTACAGATTAAATTTTACACTGGATACTTTTATGTACAAAAAACATGGAATATTTACAATTATATACTGCTTCGTTGTGTTCAAACGGAAATGTTTTGTAAAAAATATTATAAAACACATTATAGCCACTTAAGTTTAAATTATAATTATGCATGCCTGTGCTAGACGCGGACACCCTGGGATACTATAAAACCTTGTAAAGGGATTTTTCTTTTCTTCCTATTCCCGGTAATAGAACCAGTTGGTACATTCTATGCTTTTATAAAACTCATCAGTCCAGCATGAATGAAAAAAAAAAACAACAAAATCGTATTTGCGGATTACAGCATAAATTATAATATGGCTGCTTCGTTAAACGGAAATGTTTTGTAAAAACTGTGTTCATTTTTCATACATCATCCGGCGGCCGGACTTGTCGGGTCCACGGGTAGAACAATAGCACTAGCTTACTACTTACTTCACTTCGACGCCGCGTTGTTTTTGTTCACCAGCGACGTAACAGACCATTAATCACACAGCAGCTCTCAGCAGATAAGCTTTCAACGAACATTCCTTTATCAGGGATCAGTTTCTGCTCCTTCTCCCGCATCTATCAATCGTCGAGAAATGGGAGCTCCAATTCGGCAGTTCTAAACCTAGTGATAGGCAGAGGTATCTTTGTTCAGATAGCAACCAAACTGCAGTGAAATACCAACGTGCATTGCAATCACGCTGAGACCTGCTATCTACAAACAACGAAGCTATTTACCTAATGCAGGCTGTGCAATCCATCGCCAGCTCGCCATTGTCTCGACCATGACTATATGATACTGATATCATTAGTTAATTGACGCGACATTGAACTAATTTTTCCTACTTTTACAGATCGATATGGACTCGTTCGTGCACGTCCTACCCGACTGGTTCAAATGGGACCCGCCGCCGAAATCGGAGACGACGACAACTGAGCTGCCAGAAGACGACACGTTAAACATATTCCATGACGACTCTAACTTGCAATACTTAGATGAGTCGTATATAAATATACATAAGGAGGAGATTCGGAGACCTCGGAAGGAGTTTAAACCGGTTTTAGAACGAACGGGGCCTGATGACAGGTTGCCGTCGGTCGGGGAAGTGACGTTTGTGGTGCGGACGAGCGCTTTTGAGCGCGGCACGCTGCGCCTCACCTGCATAGCAAGCATATACAACCTATATGCTCAGCGCTCCGAACTAGTCTTCGATATGGAGCAGCCCGAAGTGGCCTCCGTGTTGGGAGTCCGGAATAGTGCCGTAGGTGAGTAGGCTGAATATCACTTTGATTAGACAGGTACGAGTACGATTGTGTTTACTGCTTCACTGCAGTAGTTCTCAAAGGAAGTGCACAGCATGGATGCTAAAGCATATTGACGCGACTTCAATAGATTGTTGATTCCTGTTGAGTTATTGTTTACCAAGCTAAGAAACTAGGTACGAAATTGTTAGCCGAATGTTCTATGTTTAAAATATCAAAAATTTGACCACGGGCCGCAGTCAATATTTTCAAAATGTTGTTTCTCATATTCAACTTTTATTTCCTTGTAGCACCTTAATTCTATTTGAAGATGAAAACTATCAACCATTATTTCATATAGTTAATCAATATTTCGGCACAAATCGTAAATTTTAAATCAAGCTTATTGTAGAAAATTGATCGCACTTTGATTTCAAAAAGGGGTATTTTAGTGTAAAGGCTAGAAGAAACCATGCTACGATGACGAGTTGTTCTTATTGTTCTTGGGCCGAACAATCTATCTTCTCATTTGAATTTCGATACAAAATATTAGTTGGAGATTATGAGAAGAAACATTAATCCATTATATTGAAAATAGCTTACAAAACATCGTCGCTCACAGTTCACCGATTGTTTCTCTTCGATAACAAGTTTAATTGGGTTTTGTTTGTTTGTTACAGAAACAAGGAGCTTCAATCTTTGGAGGATATCAGCTACCCTTGTGCCACTTTTGTACAGCGTCCGGTAGCTCATTTCAACTCTACGTTTTTTAAGTACAAATTTAATTTAAGGGTTGTCAGTTTTGTAAATGCGATTCTCATTTTGTACAAATCCATTGAACATAATATCTCTATAGAATGAATTTAATCTTCCGTTTTCGATGAAAGAATCTTTATGAATGTAATGAAATTTGTTGTTTAAATGGAAATTATTCTATCACACGATAGTTGTAGGTCAAACTGGCCAAAATATAATAGAGTAAAATTGTAAATAAAGATTAAAGAAAAATATAGGTTTTAAGGAACCTGCAGTACTATAAATGTGATAAGAATTAGTTTTCTTATTTCCAAAATGAAAATAAATGTTTAAAACTTACCCAACAATGAACTACCTTTAGAGTTTCACAGAAAACTTCATAATGGTAGCAATTCGACACTGTAAATGACACGACTTAACTAATCTAAGTCCATACTTATCACTTTCTATCATGAGAGAAAAGAGAGGGAGAGTATTAAATCTAGTTGAGATTTAGTAAAGTCGAACTCGTGCTGAATCGCTAACAGTGTCACCTTTGGTTAACATATTAATTTCTTAACTAAGGTCTAAGTTCGTAGGTTAGAAGAAAATAGTAACCTTTATGAAAGACTGATGGATAATTTATTTATTATATCTTATAGTCCCTATCAAAAACAATATGTTTACTTCATTTTACTTCTTTACTTTCTTATTAGAAACATGTTTGAAATGTTTTTTGAAATTTCCATTAACTTGTTAAAACTTAAAAGATAATTACGAATGGCAATAGATTCGAAGAAATTATGTAATATAACAATAATAAAATTGTAAATAGTCTACAAACTTATGTAATAAATAAGATAAACGAATGATAGAGCGAAATAAACAGATGTTGAAATTTTTATTGGCTTTACTTTTTTCAACATTGATAATTTCTGATAGAATTTGATCAAAATGTTTTTTATTAGCCTGTTCCATTCACAAAATATAAAACTGTACTTGAGCTAAAATAACATAAACATTACAATTATGAGTAAGTACAAGATCAACAAGTACGTGTAATAGAAAATTATCGATACTGAAAAGTGTATACTACTTTCAATTAACTCTCTACAATTTATAAAATAATTTAATAGAACAGTTAGAACATATTTTTCTAAAGCATTGCGAGAACGTGTTTCCCGGAACATTAGAAACAATAAGTAATAATCCCATTTATATACGCCCACATAGTCCACTGAGCGAAACAAAGCCAACAATTTATTTTTCATTAGCACCCATTTTCTCTATCCTTATTGGAGCTAATTATATCTAGGCTTCAACATTCACTGCTGCTTAAGTGTAACGTGTGC
>JARACY010004193.1:0-28272 GCA_029255725.1 Scrobipalpa atriplicella | reverse complement strand
GGTCCTGGGTTCGATTCCCAAGAAGGAACACAAAACTGGTATTTGTTAATTTATCACTTTGTGAGATTTCCCCCAGTTTGGTTAGGACATTGCAGCCTGAATCACCTGATAGTCCGAAAAGAAAAAGGATTCCGTGCTTCGGCGGCCGGTCCCGGTCGCTGTCTTTGATAGTGGTCGTTACAGAAAATGCATGCAACATGTTAGAGGCCTATTTTAGTTGTGCTATTAGGCGGTTTAAAAACTCGGACACCAGGGTTCATCGGGTTTCGAAACCCACACGACAGAAGAAGATTCCAAGCGAGTCTTTGACAAAAAACTAAACTTACTGTTTGAATTTTGTAGCTTGTATTCATGGTGGCTGTTAAAATTAGGAGTATTCTTTGGTTGGGGTTGGGTCATTGAAGCAGATTCGCGCGGTATCACTGAGTAAAAGAAATGTAATTTTAAAATGTTAGTTATTTTGGAACTGGTAGCGACATCTAGGGTTCAGTAGGGAAATCTGTTTTGGATTTTGCATTACAAAGAGGTAAAGAAAAATGGAACAAAAATAACTTTATAGCAGCATTCTATATGAAAGCCGTCGTTGCTCTAAGACATATGGACGTAAAAATCTCGCAATGCACTCGCCAAGCGTGGCGTGTATAGTTAATCTTGGTGTCTAGCAGTGGACTGTTGTGTGTGATATAAGTACGAAATAACAGTTTATCACGTTGAATATGCAACGTAACTGAAGACAAGACGTTGAGCCCACATGTGCAAAAATTCAGTAATTTGTTTTTGTGGGACATTGGAAATTTATACAAAGAGCATCGTTCATAAATCCTTCCGGTATTTTTAGCTTTTATTCCGTACGAGTCTTTAAAACTTACTGTTTGAATTTCGTAGATTGTACTCCTGATGGCTGTTAGGAGTAAGATTTTTTTTCGTTTGGGGTTGGATCATGGAAGAAGATTCGCGTGGTATCACTGAGTAAAAAAAGAAATGTTAATTCACAAGATCAGTAAAGTTATCTATCTATCAGTCACTTTGGAACTGGTAGCGACATCTTTATTAATCCAACAGCATAATCGGTTTTGGTAAGTAACTAGAACGATGAATTTAATACATGGGGTTTGAAGGACAGCTTCACGCAAACTGAAAGGGGTGTCTCAGTCAACGAAACTGAACAACCTTTACCAGGTAGCTCTTTCAGGAAATGAAAAAAATAAAAACTTTTTATCACTCATGGTTGACTGACCAACCTCTATCAGCTTACACCCGCGTTCCATATCCGCTTGATAAGCGTGGCGCGTATAGTAGATCTTTACTTTTAAAAAAAAACACGATCACACTCATAGCCCCCACTAGGATTCCCAGTATCGGGGTGCCATGGACATACACAGGAACAGACATCATTCAAATGTTTGCCCCGGCCGGGAATCGAACCCGGGACCCTCTGCGTAACAGGCACTTACCCCCCTGATAGGGTGTAGTTGACTACTGTTGTTTGTGATATAGTAATAATTTA
Organism: Scrobipalpa atriplicella; assembly: GCA_029255725.1. Classification (NCBI taxonomy): domain Eukaryota; kingdom Metazoa; phylum Arthropoda; class Insecta; order Lepidoptera; family Gelechiidae; genus Scrobipalpa; species Scrobipalpa atriplicella. The sequence continues at coordinate 26,765 of JARACY010004193.1, read as the reverse complement.
AAAATAATACAGACCGTTCGGACTAGACGCTACTTGAGCAGTGAAAGTGTTCAATAAAAGATCGATTTTGGTAATCGTTGGTCCATTATGAAGAATTGTTGGTTGGTCCCTTTCCTTATAATGATATTGAGATTAAACATTTTAGTTACCTACATAATTTGAATATAATAATACTGACCATTTGGACTAGATGCCACCGACGCCACTTGAGCAGCGAAAGTGTTCCGTGTGTTTCTATCGGCTCCAATAAAAGGTCGATTTTGGTAATCGTTGGTGAACGTCGGTCCATTAGGAGGGACTGTGGTTTGGTCCCTTTCCATTTGTTGCCTGTGCCCTAAATAGAAAAAAGTTTCGTTAATATACGATTCGGTGCGCACTATATGGATGTATGAGATATTCTTATGGAAACCGAAGTCGGACACTATGTATGTTTGAACAACTTTTCCTCGCCCACAATACAGTTTTAGTTTGAAAATAATAGTTAGGACCTCAGTTGAATGGCAAAAAGTTAATTATTAATTTTTATAATAGTTAAATCTCCACTTTAATACAGACATACATAATATCACGCCTGTATCCCTAATGGGGTAGGCAGAGCGTCAACGACCCAAATAAAGGTCGTTTCGCCACTTCTGACAAGTTGTAGATAAAGTTGCACTTGCCTTGCAACTATAACGTATAAGTTAAAATTGTAAAAGTAACTAACCTGCGATGTAAGAAGCGCTGTTATCCGCATAAGCAGCTAGGTATCGAGGATCTATACCTGACATTACATTCTGGTTCGGACTTGGAAGCTTAAAAACAACAATAAAAAACATAAGGGCTATAACCCGTGCACATAAAGAAACGATCTATAAATGGCCGACGCTCGCATGCGTTCTCGCTCACTCTCTATTAGGTAGAGCGAGAACGCATGCGAGGCGGACCAATCACGAAGCGAGCCGACGCCATTTTCAGATCGTTTCTTTAAACGCACGGCTTATACCTACTTATTGAATATCCACCACCACCATTTTTTTATTATAAACGTGGGAAGGGAAAAACAAACATAAATGCATGAAAAAAAAACAAATCAACATGACGTCGACCCTGAAAATACCGGGTGTAAGGGACCTTACCGAAAACTGAAAGGGTTGCTCAGTCAATGAAACTAAACAACTATTTGCAGGAAATTCTTTCAAGATATTAAAAAAGATTTGGCTTTCCCATACAAATTGTCTGATCGAGGTGGTCATTTTGTATGGAAAGGTATAAAAAAAACATTTCCTGAAAGAATTTCCTGGTGATAGTTGTTCAGTTTCGTTGACTGAGTAACCCCTATCAGTTTGCGGGAATCTGTCCCTTACTCCCCGTATAAGAAGTCTCGGACCAAATAAAATAAGTAGCGTATTATAATATTCTATGCCAAAACAAATGTTATTGATGTAAGGAAAGTAAAAGAACTCACATTAGGCGAAAAACGCGGAGTGCTAACATGTGTGACACCCATAAATCCTGGACTCCTTTGTACCGGGAACTCTGCACCGTATCCGCCGAAGTACATTGTTTCTGGACTAATAAGATAAAAAAATACGTGAATAATGTATTACCATTATATTATTTTGTCAGCAAGTAAATAATGGGTCTTGCTGAGTCAACGTAACTTAACAACTTTCACAAAGAAATCTTTCAGGAAAAAGAAAAAAATATCCATGGGGGAGTATTTTTTTTATTTGTTCAGTTTCGTTGTCTGAGCAACCCCTATCAGTTTGCGTAGCGTACTGACTAAAAAATAAACCCTGTAGGTATAATTTTGGTACAAACTTACACCATGTTTGGATTATTTCCGATGCCCGGTGAAAATTGTAACATTTGGTTTCCTTGTTGTGGATAATCTGAAAATTCAATTAAATATTGAACTTGAACATGACTTGGACTTAGTTTAGTAAATCTTACCTGCTCCTACTCGAGGCTCCCTTATAACAAATCTTTCCATTATAAATAAAATAGCTGTTCAGATCAGATTATTATTTACGCAGAGCTCTGTCCAAAACGTTAAGAAATTGAATGAAAAGTTTTAAATAGTTTTAATTTCCCGCCTTTTATTTCAACCAACGGCAAACCAACAACGGCCAGACAAGAACGTGAAAAAAAAAACAAACGAAGATCAGGAGTTTTTTAATCAGCTTGATTTTCTGTTTTCAGCCAGCAACTTAAGGGTTATGAAAAAAGATCAAAATCGAACTAGAACATGATGTGCACACAAAATGCACATATAAGATAAGCGTCATCTGTATTCGAGTAGCAGAACTATTTCTGCCGAATAATTTCTGAACGAAACTTGCGCTTGTGCATGATGTCATCTGTCATCTTGACAGATCTGTTTGGGGACACTTCTCTCACTCGTTTCTCTTGTTGTTTTTTGTAGAAAATTTCATATTTCTGAAATAAATTTGTTAGAAAAAGCATAAAATGGAGCTTCAAGACACATATTACAACAAGTCAGAATACGTGGAAACGGTCAGTGTTGTACAAAAACCTGTTAAACTGTCATTCTTTTTCGTGTTTCGCTAAGGGTGTTTCAATCGTATGTTTTAGGCCTCTGGAAACAAAGTGAGTCGTCAAACAGTGCTCTGCGGGTCGCAGAATATAGTGCTGCATGGAAAAGTGATAGTTCAAAGCGATGCCATCATAAGGGGAGATCTGGCAAATGTAAAGACGGGCAGGTTCTGTATCATAAGCAAAGGATCAGTCATTCGGCCCCCGTTCAAAAAGTTCAGCAAAGGGTAAAGATTTTTTCTATTTATAATAATAATAATATAGATCTAGACCAAGTTAGGGTTTTTCTTTTGTATCCTGCGGCAACGGGAGGCGGGGGAAAGTGGGGTGGGGAGGGGATTCCCAGAATTCCCACCGTTTTTTTTTTCTTCCGGAAATTCGTAATTCTCAAGATATGAAATTTAAAACCAACTACCTAACTGAATTTTACTTTGGAATTTAAAGGCATGACTTTGAATTTATATGTAGATATGTATGAGAGATACTTTTGTTTAAATTTTTCCTTTTATACATTTTCAACAGTTATAATAATAATATTTTCTTGTATGCTCTTTTTCAGTGTGGCATTCTTCCCGTTACAAATGGGTGACCATGTTTATGTTGGGGAAAATACAGTGGTGAATGCAGCTGTTGTTGGATCCTATGTTTATATTGGGAAGAATGTCGTTATTGTAAGTAGTTCAAATAATTTGTGTGCCAATATGATTATTAATTTCTTCTATTTTTTACTTATTTAAATATAGCTCAACTATACTCTTGATTTATTAATTAAACTGATGAACTAAATATTTCCCATCCTGTCTTTCAAATGCCTTAGAAAATTAAAATAGCATGGAACATTTACTAGGTACTTAACTGCCCTAATACAATAATAATACACCTAACACATATTATTTCTTTTATTGTATTTATTTGGCAAAGAACTTCTGCATAGATTCAGGTATAATAACTAAATAAATATTAATTACAGGGCAGAAGATGTGTTCTCAAGGACTGCTGTATGATTGAAGACAACTCTGTGTTACCAGCTGAGACCGTAGTGCCCTCATTCGCTCGGTACTCTGGCAGCCCGGCGCGACTCATCACCACACTCCCGGAAGCCATGCCTGATCTTATGACGGAGTTTACTAAGAACTACTATCAACATTTCTTACCGACGACTGCACATTCGTGAATAAGATTAAGGTATGATAAGTTAGATTATTGTTATGTTATAAATAAGTAGGGTAAGTTATTTATATTTATTATTTACTTTACATATTAATACTTTTGCTTAAAAGTGGCTATATAATGTGATTAAAATGTTACTACCTATCAGCTAAATAAAAAGTAATATTTACTATAATTAAAGCAATTTTATTTTGATGTACAAAAGTAGATAAGATCTTTTAAAAAACTATTTGTATTATGCCTAAACCAACGAAACCAATAAATAAATAAAAATAAAATCCAACCACAAATTAAAAATTATATGATTAGTAAAAACAAATTATATGAAAAATCATTGAGCTCAGAAGCCTTTTGCAAAATTATGAATCAATTAGCAGAAGAACCAAGTCAAGTTTCCAGTGTAATATAAGACTGTGTTGTGTGAAACCTGCCTGTATAGTATAATATCTTGGACATTAGAAGAGGAGAAAAGACCCTGAGAGAAAAAAAGAGACAAAATAGTATGTGGAAAATAATAACAGCCCGACTTTGCTACAGTCTATATATAGGTAAATTTGTGGAGAGAAAGCAACAACTGGACAACCAGTCGAAGCTCCCACGTATCGCTGCTGCATTGAGGAAACCCAGAAATATCTGGGAAATATTTATAAGGCTAAATGGCGACACGTCATTCGACTGAGAGTTTGAACTAGATTCCATCCAAGATTTCATCGCAATATCCCAATCTTGAAGATTCTCTGATCATTGATTCCTTGCCATGGATGGATTGACATTAGAGCAACGCACGGCTGATTGAACATAATGAAAACTCAAGCAAGATTAAAGAGTTTTTATTTTGACAGTATCTTTGACATGAGTATGACAGCAACCAACAACAACATCAGAATGTTGAGCAAATGTTGGTGAAATGTTGAGTGTAGGGAGTGGGAGTATATTATGTTCCTTGGTGTTGACTGCAGATATTTTTGTAAATCTTGATAATTTGTATACCTACATTTATAATAAAGTTTACTTTTAATTCGTATATACGACTATTTATAATATGTCAAGGCATAGGTATATGATTGATGAGGAAAACATCAGTTACAGCGAGGTATCAACTAGTTACGCTACTCAATACAGAAACGTAAAGAAAGATGTCGAAGAACTTAGTGATGATGAGGAGGAAGAACCGATCAAGTGTATAAACATCATGTTCCTGCCATTCCAATTTTGGTGGCAAACTATCATTCTGTACCTCGTATGCGTGAAATGTTTTTATGTAAGTTCAAACTCTCCTTCTACTTTATACCTTAACGTCCTGTGCTCTAAATTTAAGTTAAAAAGAAACGTTTTCGGGTCATAATTTCATAAAGTGAAATGTATTATAAGTACAGAAGTAAAAAAGATATAGGTAAGCATATGATTTATCACGCCGACTGCCAGGAAGGATTGACTAAGGAATAGCAGTTGCGATGGTTTTCAAGGCTTTTGACTTTTTATTGCTACTCTTAAAATTATGCAGACATAGAATAACTTAATTTTATCTCTTTACGAGAATGTCGTAATTTTTTAATTTTAGTACCTACTTATTTGTCACTCCGTCCGCTTTTTTTGGCATGACCTTATGATCGAGGAAGGCTCATGTCCAATCAATAGTAGATTTTTGCTGCTGTAATATGATATTATTATATTTCATTCTTTATTGCAGGGACCTTTGAAAGCGGTACTACCTTTCTTGAACTGTTCCCCGGAAGTAGTCGAAGGATATGTAATCTTGAAAATATTAAGATTCACGTACCTTTATTTGTGTGACGAAATCTATATAATCGACACCCTTCTTTACATAATGCACAGGTAAAACTGCATATTTTACTTTAAAAATGCAAACTGGGGAAGTAAGTGGATAAATATACCATACCCAACCCATAAATATTTCTCCATGAATATGTATAGTCGATGTACATACATAAAGTCATGCCTTTATTCCTTATGGGGTAGGCAGAGCGCAAAGCGCTTATTAAATGGCGTTGTCGCCATATCTGACAAAGAGAGCAAATTCAAATTGCTGGTTTGTACAGTAGGTATGCCCGGGGGGAGAAGCAGCTGGCACATTCTATGTTTTAAACTACAGATACTTTCGTTTACACTTAAAAGTACAACAAGTTTTTTTTAGGCAAGTAGCAGATGAGGCTATGAGACAAGAATACTTGCCGAAATCTGGATTACTGATAATGATTGATGTGGTATATGTTATACCCTTTTATGGACTATTTGCGACTACTGAGTGCGAAGTAGTCTTTTGGCCTAATGTTCTGAACTTCACAGAATTTCTAGCGTAAGTCATATTCAAGCTTTCTATTGTAAAAGAATTACCCTTTTCGGCTCAGTTCTTTAGGAGGAAACTTTTCTAGTTCATATAAAGGGACTTTCCCAAAGGAACAGGGAGTTGAATATAAAAAAAAAAAATATTTGGCCCTTCCAAATAAAATGACTTGGGCCGCTGTGAGTATTTTTGTATAAAGGTCCAATTTCTTGTTTTCAGCATAGGTTAAGAATGGTGTTCAGTTTCGATGGGTAGGTTTATTATTCTTCACCCTAAAGATTGGTTACATAATTTTTTTTTCAAAAAATAATTTAAAAATAAGTGTGTCTGTCTAGTAGCTAATACCCTGATTTTTTTTTCAGTATTTATCGAGTAGCCAAATATTTTTCACTGAATATAAGCCACAATTATTTCAAATTGCTACTCGGATACATAATATTGTTTATACTTGTTATAAACGCAACCTCATGTTTTCTAGTGTTGTTAACTATCAACGGATTTTGTGAAAAATGTGCGCGTACTGTTATTTACCATCGGGACTGGCGTGCATACAAAATACGTGAAGTAAGTTTAATTTCGTTTCTTTGAAAATAATAATTTTATTGACCCTATTCGTTCGACTTCCACGCTGGACTGGGAGTGATAGAAAAACATAGAATGTGCCGGCTTCATCTCCTCCCGGGCATACTGTAAAAATCAGCTAAGGGATTTGAGGGTTTCAATATTGTAATTTAGGCGATGGGCTGACAACCTGTCACTATAGCAATATACAGATCTTTTTAGAATAACCCTCTAAACTTGTCAGACGTGGCGGAACGACCTTTGTTTAGGTCGTTAACGCTCTGCCTTCCCTATTAAAGGTGTGATTATATGTATGTATGTATTTGATAAATTCTGAAAAATATCATGCGTTGCTTTCTGTTTCATAGGTATTGTAGCTTGTATACCTACTAAAACTCCGAAAAAGTTTGTTTGATTCATGGATGTTTAATTATTTCCTTTCAATTCCAGCTGATTGAAACAAAACATTATAATCTTGAATTGTACTTTTACGGATGCGAAATAGTTTATTCTCTTTTAACACACTATTTAATCGATTCCACAAAGGGAAGAACATTCATTGAATACGGCATATCGATCGCCTTAATGTTATTAGGATATACACTTCTTATTTTCGTCTTAATGCCAAAGCTGTTCGCGGAAAGCATACTGCGTTTAAAACAAATACACACTTTTCACCCACGTGCCAAAAGGATCGTAGAAGAAACTAAGAGAAGAAATAGTTCACCAAACGCACATCGCGGCGTGGAAGAATTTTACAGACTGATTTGGAATAAAAGGGAAGGCATCACTGGCATGCCCAAGGCGATCTACTGTCTGCCGATGTATATAAGGGTAGAGATAATGCAAGACCTAAATTGGCCAGTATTCTATCACAGCCCCACTTTACGACACACATCTCGATCTTTCAAGTCGTGGATAGGACGACACATTAAAATCAAGTACAAGTTGCCAGGTGAGAGATTCTTTTCCGGACCTCACTATAACACTGACATGCACTACATCAAATCAGGAATAGTGCAGTTCATATCCAACGAAGATAGCGCAGCTCCAATTCTGTCTGTTACTGGTGGGACAATTTTTGGCGATATAAGTTTCTATTTACCACCAGTTCATAGAGAAGTTACCGTGCGCTGTTTGACCTACTGCCAGGTTATTGTAATTCCCCGTGAGCTAATACTACGCGCTATGCACAAATTTCCAGAAGACCGTGAGAAAATGTTCACACGAGTTCGCGAAAGAATACATCATGCTCATGGTTTACACGAATGTAAAAAAGAAGCAAATGTCTTAGATTTGGCCACGCAAGAAGGTATCGTTTGGATCAAACAGCGTTGGTGGGAAATAAATAGAATTGTACGACAATGCAAGAAGAATTCTAGAACTAGCACGTATCGACTTCCACCAGAAAAAGAAAACTATCATTGTGCCAAATACATCGGCCAGTTGGTACTATGCGATGAGAAGAGTTTGCAGCAAAAAACAATATTTGCTAAGGAAAAGTTTCCTTTTATAATGATTCCATACTCTACATTCATTTTGATTTGGCGTAGAATCATTATTTGTACAATTTACGTTGTCCTATTCATATATCCTCCAAACTTAATGCGACAAAGCGTACTCGTAGAAGATGTACCTGTTTGGTTTATGTATGTCAAAAGTGTTGTTGATTTGATCTATGTCTTTGATGTAATTGTGACTCTCACGACGGCGGAATCTTCAGAAGAAAAAATTGAAACCAACCTAATGGTTGTTATTTATGAGAGTATTAAGAAGAAAGTTATTATTTTGGATATAATGTCCACAGTTATATTCGAGAAGTTGCTTATACTTGGATTAGGCGCAAAGTATAGTGGTATTACTTCTTACAATGCATTGATAAAAACGTATATACTCTTTTGGAAAAAATGTACCACTTGGAATAAGAATCAAGATCCTTCGATGTTTGTACTGTTAAGACTATTCTTATCGACATTCTGCAATTTGTATATACTGTCGTATGTAATGTACGTTGCCTTTGTTTCTACGCCTTTGCAAAAGAAAGTTACTATACCCAATCACTACGGCCACCTGTGTTCCGATTTCTTCGTAAAAGCTAATCTCTCAAATGCAACATTATGCTCGCTACCAAACACAAATTTGGGACTTTTAGAAGTGGTGGTCTCTTGGCTAGTGCATCTCATTTCAAATAAATATCACCCATACAAAACTCTATACGATATTTGTATATATTATCTAGCAATCTTTTTCCTGATGGTATTCTTTCTCTACCATAAGATGAAAATAATATCCACACTGTATTTGAAAAATGCGGAAAAAATAAACTATCAATTTTTTGTGTCAAACCTGAAGAGGCACTACATCAGATTGAAGATTCATCCCAAACTTTTAAAGCGTCTGGATAATTATTTCAATTGCCATTGGAAGTATTATCATGGGAGTGATATAATACACCCTAACTTGTTGAGGGATGAGCCGTATGGGGTGTACTGGAGGCTGCATGGTGAAATAGCCGAGAACATAATTGCCCAATCGAAGGCTTTTGAGGGTGCCGACCCAGCACTGATAAGAGAGTTGGCTTTTCGCTCGAAATTTTTAATACTACCGAAAGGTTCTACTTTAGCAGTGTTTGGTACCCAAACCGATAAAGTTTCATGGGTATTTCGTGTAAGTTTTTTTTTTATCATTCTCTAGTTTTTAGGGTTCCGTACCTCAAAAGGAAAAAAGGAACCCTTATAGGATCACTCGGTTCTCCGTCTGTCTGTCTGTCTGTCCGTCCGTCCGTCTGACAAGACCCTTTTTCTCAGGGATTCGTGAATGTATCAAGTTGAATTTTATACTGAATACTCAAGTCTAGAGTCTCTTGAAGCTGTAAAAGAATCATACTTCTAAGGCCCGTATTTATAATCAGCTCTCAAGAGTGACAGCAAGTTTGAGTTTGTATCAGAAATGTCACTTCAGTACAAAACGACCTGTCAAATCCATACTTAATATTGCTCTCACTCTTGAGATCGCTTTATAAATACGAGCCTAAGTCTTCGCAATCAAAAGATACGAACGTTTGTTTGATTAATTGCAAGGGAACCGAAAACTAAAAGTATACTTTTTTTGTGATCTATCAAAAAAAATAGATTTTGGATTTTTTCCTTCAATTGAGCTAGGAGACATTGCTTCTTGCCAAATTTCAAGATCCTAGGTCACCGGGAAGTACCTTATAGGTTTTCTGCAGGGTACTTGCCCGTGGACCTACAATCATGAAATTTAGAAGGAAGCAGTGTCTAATAGCACAATCAAAGGAATAAATCTAAAACCTGTAAATTTGTTCAAATATTACCAAAAAAGGGATTACAAACTTATTTTCGTAGTCCTCTCCCTATATCTAGTATGGGGACAACAGCAAACTTAAGTTTGTTCTTTAGTCCAGTTGATATTTTTGGGTGAAAAAAGTTTGGGTGCTCGAGGGAGGGTTCTAAATTCGCTTTAAATACCCCAAGTTGGTACGGAAGCCTCGGTGAGCGAGTCCGACTCGCACTTGACCGGTTTTTTTAAACCAACATAGGTACTCCATTTCCGATTTAGGGGTGGGTAATCAAAATGCTTTCTTACTAGGAAGTTGCGTTATCAGAGAAACCTGCTGTCCAAATTTCATGATTTGAGCGTTAGTAGGTAGTTCAGTCCCTATGATTTTGAATCAGTTCACCCCTTTGGGGGTGAAATTACCAAAAAGCTGATATACACGTCTTCAAAATTCTGACTTATCATCTTACTTACATTTATTGGCAGGGTTTCCTAAAGAGTATGTTCTACGACGAAAAAGGAGAAATTTGGAATGTGTTCGCCCCTCGCGGGAACGTTCTTGGCATGGGCAGCGTTTTTCTAAACCGGGTATCCCTCAGGTCATACATGGCCGACAGCGATGTCGAGGTAGGTTACAGTATACTTTATGATATTTTTTAGCACAGGATGACCTGACCACTGACTGAGACTGAAGAGAAAAAGACAAAAGATAGAATATGAGAAAGGTTTATGGACTTTCGAATAAGATGGGTCTATGGTTGGTCTTTTTAGTCACCAGTCAGGCAATAATTTAATTAATAATTACCTGTGAGTTCATTCTGAATTGGGAAAGAGTTCCGCTATCTCTTAACATAAAGTTCTTAGGGCACATAAAGAAACGTGCATTTGGTAATTTGGTTCGTACCTTTTACGACTGGTACGTTCACCGACTGAAGGCCGAGATTCAATTACTGTACATGGAAGAAAAAAAATTCTGTCGTTTCCCTTTGTAGTGGTCTGAGCCATGGGCTCACAACTCGGAGGTCCTGGGTTCGATTCTCGGTGTGGGACAATGACTTTGTGTTGTTGTTTCTAGTATGGTAAGGACATTGCAGGTTGATCATCTGATCGCCCGAAAAGGATTGTTCTAATCGGAACGTACAAGTGCGACCACTTCTGAATGACAGCAGAAGCAGAAATAGGCAAAGGATTGGATGGATGTGGGCTGAAATTTATGATAATTATTTAATCGTATTTTTTTTTTCCTAGATTCTTTATTTAAATATGGAAGAATTCAACAGAATCATACAGCATTTCCCAGACGAAGCATCATACTTGTTAAAGTGTAAGGAAGAATTTACTCCGATATTCGATGAGATGTATAAGTCTTACATACTTAAAAATCGGCACGTAAGTAGGTATTCATTATGATTATGACTAACAGGTCTGTTTTTTAAATAAATAGGTACAATACAGAGATATTGTACAACGACTCTTGTAAAAAGACAGTGGCGTATGTTGGCAGGTTGTACTTATTTTCGCTAAAGCAATATTTCAAGGCTAGATTCTCGTGATAGACGACTTATTTAAACCTCATAGTAAGTAAGAATCTGACGGCGAGCAAGTCTCAATCGCACTTGATCGTTTTTTTTTTCCTTTTTTTTAGTATAAACAGTATATGGGTATTGGCAGACAACCTACTTCTTCAATGTTGACGGTGGAAGAGAAGCAGGAAAAACGATTGAGTTTTAGAACTAGACTGGTTAATTTTTTTAAAGAATTCAGGCAGAACCCGGAGTCCAGGTTAGTAGATGATAAAAATACAGGCGCTAGGAAAAATACCCATTCGTAACGAGATATTTCTTGCAGTGAAAATAATCATCCAACCACATCTAACTAACATAACGTAGTTTCAGTCTTCCAACCGCATCTAATTAATTAACATTACAATTTTAATCAACTCTATTTAGAACATGTTCATTCTTCCATGGCGTAGCTGTGTTCTACGACGCCGTAGTATCTTTGCAAACTTATATGTCTCGTAACCACGCTACGCTTTAACTTCCATGGCGTAGCTGTGTTCTACGACGCCGTAGTATCTTTACAAACTTAACCTGGACCTAATATATTTTTATATATTTTGACCTATATTCCATGGGAAAAGTTGTTTCGTTTCATGGCTAGGTTCATGCCCTGTAGTTTGGTCAGGATTTTAACAACCTGTAACTGTTTCAGGATATTTCGATACTGGATGACTTTTAGAGTATTTGTGTTCCTTGTATCTGTAACAATTCGGCCAATCAAACGTAAGTTTGTGGTACTACCTACTTAATATAGAAAACTCAATCCTGCAGTGGGCTTTTATAGGTATTTTTACTGATGATGTGATATCATAACTTTAATTTTATTTTATCTAGATATATGCTCAAAGAGAGGACGTAAAATTATAGTCGACTTGAAGCATTTCGCTGACAGTGTCACAATTATGGACGTTGTTTTGAAAATGTTTGTGAGTACCTGTATCAAGATGCAACATTTTTATTATTCCTTTTTTTTTATTCAAATATTTAGCTGTTTAATGAAATAGCTAGCTTATTAATTAAAAATCGCCATGCAATCACAAGTCTAGCGTTGTAATTGAATTATTAACGCGATCAAAACATTCGAAACCTCAGCTTTCAGCTGTAATGTTGAGCGTTCAACATACATACTCGTAGTGTGTTGTGTTTGAATAACGTAATATAATTAAGAGGCTAGCTGTTTCATTGAATAGCTTATTCAAGCAGTTGATGCGACACATGATGTAAACGACAGATTTTCTTACAGGAAATGCACTAACTTTTACTTTCCTATAAAATATGATCACCTCAATTGCACAATTTGTATGGGAAAACCAAAGTTTTTTTCATTTCCTGGAAGAATTCTCGGTAAAACTTGTTCAGCTTCGTTGACTAAGCAACTCCTATCAGTTTGCGTTAAGATGTCCCTTACAGCCGGTATTCTTTCTTTCTTTTTTATATTTCAGATGCCTTATTATGACGAACGAGGATTAATCATTTGTTCGATCCGTAAATGCGCTTTCCATTACATAACTAGAGGTTTCTTACCAGATGTCATTGGGTGTGTGTTTGGCCACGTGGGAATTATAGACGTATTCATAACTACCCAAAGAACTCTAAGGCGAATCTTGGAAAATGCGTTCCCTTATTTTCATGTGTATCTTTTGACTGGCTATCTTAATTATTATGCTGATAAACCTTCTGCGAACACTACATTTCTTATGGTACCTATATAATATATTTTTTATATTGGTTGTATAAAGTACATTTTCAAGGAAAACATGCCCCAACATCGTCTAAATCGTCACTCCCTATCAGATGTGACGGGGACAAATATTTTGCCAATTATTAATAAAAAATGTGTTATAGAAGTTACCCTAGCAAAACTAGGGAAAATTTCACAAATCAACTTTCTGTTCCCTCCCCCCCGTTAAAATTGAATCCACGATCTTTGAACAAGAGCCTTTAGCTCAGACCACTAGACAGTTAGACCACGGAGGCAGTTAAATTAATACTCGTATAGGTACTAAGTTTAGGACTCACGGTGCGCAACGTAGTCGTGTCCAACCTGCTCTGCTATTTCACTAGGATGTAGTGGAATATTAGTAATTTCACTAGAATCTAGTTGAAATGATAAGGTGTTATAGAATTACCTTACCATCACGTGGACCCTGCTAACATAAAAAAACAAATTTCAGCTACTGAAATGGACTTTAATAATGATACCCATTGGCATCTCGGCAGCTTGTGACTTGTTCTGGCTATGCGTCGACAGTATACCCGACGGGGACTATTCTAAAGCTATCATCAGCGATAAATGCTGGGTTCCGAATCATTTCCTCATCTGGGAGAGGAAACCTAACTTTGAAACTATGCATTTGGTAAGTAAAAAAGATTGGTAATAAATAATAATAAGTTTATTTTGTGTAGGAATAGGTATGTGTAAAAGAAAAATCAAAATTTTCATAAACGTTGAACTAATACCACACATAGTCAAGTTTGTATCCCTTACGAGGAATGCCTATTTCCCGGAACGTTCACTTCTCTAAACGTGCACTTCTCAAAATGTCCACTTCCCCAAACGTCAACTTCTCTGCAGTATGAATGAAGTATCCTTTGCTTGCTTACCTAAGGGATGTGTTTCCATGATGCTGGTTTTTTTTTTAGATAATCGCTAATGCCGCTGATGCTGTGCTGGACAATTTTCTGAACCAGCAAACTGGACGGTATCGTCTCTTTCACTTCGATTACATTGCTTACACGGCGCTGTTTCGTGCTGCCCTAACTGTATTTTTCTGGTGAGGAAAGTTGCTTTTAAACTATATTTTTTTATATGCCTGTTTTAACTATGCAACAGCGCCCGTAGCATGCAACCGCGATAGCCATTTTATCACGTGTATCTATCAGATTGTACGGGAGTTTGACAGATGCGATATATTCCACGCGACGGCATGCTACGGGAGCAGTAGGTAGAGCGTATAATGTTTATCAAAACTAAGAAAGTAAGCAAATAATTTGCCTCAAGAAACATGTTATCTAGCGATTTTGACGATCATCTGATTCGAATATGAGATCTATTTTTATTAAATAGGTAACTTTCAGGTTAAAAAAAAATACATATAACTAATTTATACTGATTTTTACTGATTTCTAGTAAAGTGAGGTAGCTTAAGACTTGTATTTTGAAATAGCAATACTTATTTATTTATTTAATTATTTATTTAACAGTTTATTGTACACTTAATCTCATTTATACTGTGTATGGAAATATTCAAGCTTCGAAGAATGACTGAATTTCAGTGATATAATCCATTCCATCCATCTATGAGAGAATAGAACGGGAAGGCAACAATTTTTGTTGAGAATCGTGTTCGTGTCGAATTGCTTCCAATACGTTTGGTGTATTTTTATGTAACATCACTTTTCAGGTTTATAACTTGCTATTATGTAACACTGTTAATTTTGAAATACCGAGGGGACTCAATGTTTGAGCATGGAGTAGGCCAGTTGAAAACTTTTCTCAAAGGGGAGAGAATTAACGACAAGCTTATAAATAGATCCATGGATTATTTCTCTTATTGGTGGAAAAGGTAAAATACCCTTTACTTTAAAAATAAATTACTATATTAATTGTTTTTTGCACAATATTTATTTTATTTTATTTATTTAACAATTTATTGTACACAATAAATAAACAGAGGACATACACATTAAAGAAAAACAACACAAAAAGTCACAATACCGTAAAAAGTCGAAACAAAAATGGAATAATAAATTTTTAACTGCTTATTAATAAAAATGGCAAATACTTTTTTAACTTTATCTACATTTTTGGTTTTAGAACGTCCGGAGTGAATATAACAGTCTTGATGAATGAGCGAATCGGATCTATTTTTAGACGAGATATCAACTACTATTTCTTCAAGAAGTAAGTTGTTGTATCATTCATCAATACTTCCATGCTGGACTGGGAGTGGTAGAAAAACATAGAATGTGCCAGCTGCATCTCCTCCCGGGCATGCCGTAAAAATCAGCTAAGGGATTCAAGGGTTTCAGTATTGTAATATAGGCGATCGGCTGACAACCTGTCACTATATAGCAATATACAGATCTATCTGGAATAACCCTCAATACTTGTCAAACGTGGCGGAACGACCTTTGATTAGGTCGTTTACGCTCTGCCTACCCCAAATAAATATAAAGGCGTGAATATATGTATCAATTCTTTGTTGTAGAGTTTTACGTAGAGTCGTTATCATGAAATAAGTCTTACATAAATATTAAGATGGATACTTGTTATGGTCAATTTTTAAATATTTATTTAATTTTGTGAGCACCCATGTTAAAACTAAACATAGTAGTAAAAGTCATGTATAAACATATCAGTAAAATTAATGTAGGTAGGTACAGTAATGCAGTTTTATCACTTTGATGTTATCAAAAACATTAGCGTCTTACACTAGTAATAGGTACCTAAGTAGGTACTTTTTATACTTAAGGAGGGAAGTACTCTAAATCGGGCTAAACACGGTCCGGCATTTGACTTTGTTAGTATAGTTAATAGTTGAATTTTCAATAAATCTATATATGGTTAGCTTCTCTAAAATGTGGAGAACAACTAGATTCATAGATATAATCTAAAAATACTATGATTACACCAGGAAATCATCAGAAATATCATGAAAAACTGGCGTCTCCATGCCGAATTTGAACAACTGTGACATTTCTATGAGCTTAGAAACAGCAAATGTTATATCGAAATCACCGTATAATTATGAAGAACATCATAATCAACTCTGTTTTTCAATACTTTTTGTATACATTGAGATATATGCAAAAATATATGAAATCGGCTTGAAACAGCCCCATGCTAGAAAAGGACAGAGCGCGCATTCTGTCATTGGTTTGAAAGGGACAGTTGCCGCGAGCACATAGACCCTTAAGAGTGAAAATTTTCTTATAACTTTTACCGAATATGTGCAATTATTTCTTCCTCTTTGTAGAAATATTTTCTTCGTTTCAGAACCTTACAAGCTTCGGATACCTTGCTCCACGGCGGGGATATTCTGAACCGGAAACTGGCGTACTACACGTCTGAACAATTTTTCTTGGCCGGGGAGGATATCACGAGAGAAATGGACTTGTGTCCTCATTTGTTTATAGTCCATCGCGGAGAAGTGGATATCTTGAGTGGCGGGGAAAGAGTGTGTACTTTGACGAAGGTATTTATTTTTATGATTTTTACTATAAATTGTTTTTGTCCCTTTCTATTTTGTTTTGAGTACTCGGTACTTTAGGCATGATGATGATGACAATTATATGTTTTTAAAAATAAATGGTGCAGAAACAGTTTTAGCGGAAGTAATAACTGACATGACCTTAACTTTTGGTGATTAAGTTTTGTGCCTCTCTGGATGTGTTCACTAGGTCATTTGAAGTATTTTTTGTCCTTTTGGTTTTTTTTTTGTCTGGTAACATAACATAAAATTTTGAAGGGGGGTAAATTTTTGTTTTGTTCGAAAACTTATCATGTGGGGTATCCAATGAAAGGGCGTTTTAAGCTGATTCTAATAATATATCACACAATTATATTGCATCTAGCTGTTTTATCAAAGAACTAGCCAATGACAGACAAAAATGGAAATTGCTCCACCGACAAGAGCCCAGCTCTTAAGTGAAAGAAGAAGAAGCTGTTTTAAAACAAAAAATGTGCCAAGTATGGGCTCTTCCTGACACGAAATGGCTGAATGTTTTTCTCAAAACTTTACGCCAAATGACTTGCTACATCTTCAAATCTAACGGATTAAAAAATAAATAAGAAAATGATAATGCTTACTATTTTTATTTTCTAATTTAAAAACAATCAATATTTCCATGTAAATTTGTATGGAGAAAAAAATAAACCAGGATAAAAAAAGCTTTGCGGCCGTAGCTAAAAGTACTTGGTATGACCTAGTGAACATATCTGGTTAAGCACAGGACTTAATAACCAAAAGTTGAGGTTACTATGGGCGCTTGTCCGTTATTTCCTACACTATTTAGCAAACAGGAATTTTCACTACATTCGTCTTGCAGAAAACAGTTTTTATACAACAGTTAAAAAGGTCTATTTCTGAGCTTTCCATTTCAGGGTTCAATTTTTGGACAACTCACGGGGGAAAAGATCCGTCCTATTCGTATAACCGCTCAAGCTGTGCGCAAAGTCGACGTTTTGGTTATTCTGGTAAAGGATTTCCAAGAAGTCATTAACGATTACGTAAGAACTACTTTTGCATTACACTTTAAAATTCTAACTACAAGTTAAAGACCACGTAGGTCTAAAAACTTTGACACAGGGGCTCATCTGATTGGTCGACGAAGAAAAAACCACGTGAAAAAAAAGAACTAATCACCCAGCGTTTTGCAGAAAGAAACCAGTCCGCAATTTTTATTTTTACAGTAACATCACCAACTGGTTCATTTCACGTTCATCATCTTCCTAGCTTTTTTCCCGTATTTCACGGGGTCGGCTACCTAATCTAGGGGATTGAACGAGGGTACTGGTTTTTACACAGAGTGACTGCCATCTGACCTCCGCTGCCCAGAAGGGAAACCAGACCCAATTTCATCCCCAATTCAATCACGTTACATATTTTTAATAATCTGAATCCTCTATCTGAATGAAACCAATCATTTCAATGAGAATTGACTACTTTCTGCTAAGCATAAGCCAACTGTAGGTATTTTTTAGGTTAGACGTGCAATCGCCAAACATCCAAAATCTAAATTTGACTACATGAATATGAAGAAACCAATACGAGAGAGTCCGTACAACATGATTGAATATATTCTTCGCGGGGACAAAGCAATACAGTTTCCAGTAAGTTAAATACTTTTTTACAAAAATTACAGGAATATTTTTATCACTTTTCGGAGCAGTGACTTTGCTGTGGTACAAAATGATCACGACTTAGATGTTTTGATTTAGTAACTTTTTGTAACTTCTAAGTGTTTCTGATAATAATACCTGATGGCTTTTCTACCAATGACAAATAAATGAAATGACCACAAACTCATAGTCATAGCCACCAATAGGATTCCTTGAAAAACACTCAAAAATACATACATACATATAATCACGCCTTTATCCCTAATGGGGTAGGCAGAGCGTAAACAACCTAAACAAAGGTCGTACCGCCGCGTCTGACAAGTTTTGAGGGTTGTTTAAGATAGATCTGTATATTGCTGTAGTGACAGGTTGTCAGCCCGTCGCCTAAATTACAATATACTGAAACCCTCGAATCCCTTAGCTGGTTTTTACAGTATGCACGGGAGGAGATGCAGCTGGCACATTCTATGTTTTTCTATCGCTCCCAGTTCAGCATGGAAGAGCACACAAAAACCACCGAGACTATATTTGTTTGATATATCCTGTTTGGGGTACGGAACCAGTTTATCCTCTGCGTAGAAGACAGTTTCAAGTACGGGGCGCCCACTGATTAGAGAAAGTCGCTGCCGCTCCCTCCATTTACTCTTCTTTGGGGGCGCCAAAAAAATATTACCTTTTGTTTTTTCCAGTTTACAAAAAAAGTATTGCGTGCAGAAAAAAACGTCTGGTACGCTCGGTGGTTGTTCCTCGTGCTCTTATTGAACCCGTTTATCTGTTGCTTCCTGACCCTTTTTCGAGCCACCCTCCCCAACAGGACACGGGGGATTACCACATACTCCGTGATCGCGACGGATGTCTTGCATTTTATTCATTTCATTACTGATATGTTTACGGTAAGTCATTACATTAGGTCATTACCTTCTGTTTCTTCCTGACCCATTTCCGAGCCCCCTTCCCGACAAAACATGGGGATTATCACCAACTCGGTGATTGCAACGGATGTCTTGCATTTCATTCATTTCATTACTGATATGTTTACGGTAAGTCATAGGTGCCGATTCGAACGCGAATACAACTCTGTTTTGAAAGAACAGAAAAAGCAACCAATGTTTTACTTATACCTAAATTATTCTTCATTTTATTACTGATATGCTGACGCGTTCATGAAATGTTATTGAGGGTCTCTACGGATACGGATGCATAAAACTTCTTTGAGGTATTGTTTGGTGAGGTTTTCCTTAGTATAGAGTATACTATTTATCACAGGTATCTATCGCAGAGATTTTCTTAAAGTAGATAAACTACGTATTACTTAAGTTAATGGTAATTTTTTTTTCTTAAATTTTGCAACTTCGTTTCGACACCCACACCCATAAATATTTAAGGCTAGTTTCACATCAAGGAATATAGACAGGTGAATCTATGCATGTAAATATTGTTCATTCGCATTCGTATTAATTTCAGATGGAACTAGCTGCGATCAAAACGCCTCACATCTCAACTTGTGTTTATAAATACGCAACACTAAAGAAGTTTAAAGACTGGCGCTTCTATTGCGATCTGATTTCTTTAATTGTTCCTAGCATGTTTTTATTTATCAGAAATCTTTGGTATATTCAAGCAAGATTACTAAGAATCCATGCCGTATTTTTGTATTACCGCTACTTCTGCGGAAGTTTCAAGGTATTTATTTATTCTTGTGAAATTTATAAACATGTCTATTTGTACTAAGTACTAATATTATTATTTTTAGTATACGGGTTAAAGAGACAGCTTCCGCAAACTAATAGGAGTTGCTCAGGCAAGGAATCTGAACAACTTGTACCAGGAATTACCACCTCAATCAGTCAATTTTATAGGAAACCAATTTTTTTTCTGAAAGAATTGGGTACTTGACTGGGTAGCTTAAAAAATTCAAAACGTTTATAATTAAAACTGATGGCTAAAAATATTGTGGATTTCATTCATCATAAAAAAAAAATGCTCATTTAGATTTTAATAATCGAATTAAAAGTATTAAAAGTTATTGATTTGAGTAGTCAATATTTACTAAAATGTGACGTCATAACTCACTATTTTCATACAAAGAAGCGTTTTTGACATTTCATAAAAAATTGCTGATTTGACTAGTTGGAAAGTAGCCAATTTTACTTGTGAAAGTCGCTCAGTTTCGTTGACTGAGCAGGCCCTATTAGTTTGCTGGAAGCTGTCTCTTAGGCTCGTATTTAGAAAGCGATCTCAAGATTGAGAGCAATATTAAGTTTGGATTTGACAGGTCGTTTTGTACTGAAATGACATTTCTGATACAAACTCAAATTCGCTGTCACTCTTGAGAGCTGATTATAAATACGACCCTAACACCCCGTATGATCTGAGTTTAACTATAATTTGTATAATTTTCAGGCGAGGAAGAGATCAATCATTATAAAGATAACGATGTCAATACTTCTGGTGCATGCTCTTGTATGTTGCCATATACTTGTAGGCTGTAACACATTTTCAGGTAAAATGAATTCCATTCGTCGATTTACCTATGTGTGTACCCTGACCCTGATCACGAACTAAAAAGACCTGTCATAGTATAGGCACGGGTTACTTTTGAGCGCTGGTGTAAGGCTTATGAGAAGTCCATGAGCTCTACTCTGTCGTTGGTCTTTTTAAAACGTTGTCGAGCAATAACTAGCTATAACAGTATTTGTGAACTAAAAAACACTGAAAGTTCCCTCTATCTTTTTCAGGAAAGAATTTCCCTTTGCGTTACGTGCCTATGCCTGAACATGTATTGTTGACTATAGATAATTCTACTTGGCAAGATATACATTCAGCAAAAGAGCCAGGTACCTACTTCTAAATATTTAGCAATAGGGTTTCTCTTAAGGTGCGAACAGAGCAGAGGTGGCGCCACTTTTTGTAATAAATTAATTATATCTCAAGTACAAACATTTTCATGATTATATTACGACTTGCCACAACATACAGTTTTTCTTAGTTTTTTGAGACTTCATAGATTACAAAATAAAGAATTACAGAATAAACTATAAAATTATAAATAGTACCTAAATAGTTTATTATATTATAACTAGCCCGTAAGATCCCACTAAATAGTTAAAATATTAAAATAGTAATTTCAGGAATATTGAGAAAATATTGTCTTGTAATATAAAACAATAATTTTTGTTTTCCAGTTTGTCATGTAAATTCGGTAAGCTATTATGTAAATGTGACCAATAAAGGACAAAAAATGATGCAGTCATTTCTGGCACCGAAGTACCGGGAGGGAAATTATCTCATAGCATTATTGTACGTCATAATTTCACTAACTTCGACCAATATCGATTTTGTAAGTATTTTTCTACGCTATCTATTGAAATTATTTTTAAAGTAATACTTCAGATAATCGGAATGGGACCCCATGCCCAGAGTAAAATTTATAAATTGTTTTTTTTTTTTTTTTTGTGTGATAAATATATTCTTGTGTCGGATTTATTTGATGGCCCTGATATAAAAATGTCTTGTCTTTTCTCTCATTGGCTGTGAAATAAAAACTAAGGGTTTCAGCCCCTCAGCGGGGAGGTACCTATAATATGAGCTGATGATGATGACAATTTTTTGTCAGTGTCGTAGTTGACTACTATTAACCGCAGTTGCCGCAGAACATCATTCAAGGACACATGAATGTACTAGTGCGGCCCGGCCGGCGGCAGTGCCGGCGGCATAGTGTGTAGGAGCCTTTTAGCTTCGTCATGCTACGCCGTATCAAAAGTCTACGATTGTCTACGGTCATTCTTTTTTCAGGTGAATCCAGTAACAGTTGAAGAGATTTACTACAAGTTTTTTGTCAGAGTGTGGTCATACTTTTTTACATTGTGGATCACCAGTTTTGTCATCAGCTCAGTTTACACAAGCTACTGTGACATGTACGTGTTTGATTTTCAAGTGAAAACCTTGCTGAAATACTTGAAAATTAACGGTGTGTCTGAATGTTTACGGACTTCCGCTCTAAAACACACTGAGCTGCTGTGGTTGAGGACGAAAGGTGCGTTATTTTATATAAACATTATATCTAATACTATAGAATGTAAAAATATATCATATCTGAGTTTAAAACGAAACAAAAAAAACGATGGATTTCAAAGTCCTGTAGTTTCGCAGTAAGTCCTGCGGGTTCGCAATAAGATTTTCGTCAGAACATTGATCTTTGTATTTTGTACGTTTCCTTATTTTATATATGTTTATCTTATATTTTCTTCTAATTTGTCTATTAATTAATAGGTAACTGGCTGCCGAAGATAACCCACAACGCGCCGCAGTGTCTCTGCGAGGACATACTCAGCGCCCTCTATATGCACCACCTGCTCACACCAATGATATTCCAAAAGCTACCAGAGTACTTCCTTCGCCAGCTTGTTATGAAGCTATCCAGGATTATCATTTTTCCAGGTACGAAGGTGTGAAATTATGACTACCTACCCTTGTCAAAGTTGACTATTAGTGCTCATTCTAATATCTATGTGACGCTCCACGTGGAGGAGGTTCCACCCACCTTATGGAGGGTTTTAATGGGGTACGTTATGAAGGGTTTTTAAATAACTTATGAGCAGCAGATTACAGGGATATGCATAACTCAAAACCCTCCATAAGGTACCTTTGCACGTGGAAAGTCACCTATAAATTAGTAGAACCACTAATTAGCACTATTACTTAAATTTATTGTTAAAAATTTAAAATTTCAGGGAAGTTTCTTGTTCAAGAGGGTGACATTAATCCGTGTCTTTATTTCATTCATGAAGGCGAAGTCGAAAAGTGGTACACTGATAAAAGGTAAGCTTTACAATTATTATATTTATTAGAAAATATTTTATTTATTTAACCTGGTCGACTTCGAACCCAACTGGTCGGAAATAGCCATGGATCGTGTTGCCTGGAAAGAGAGAGGGGAGGCCTTTGCCCAGCAGTGGGACACTTTAGGCTAATATAATAATAACAAAAACTTTTTGAAATAATTATTTCAGTTCTAGGTTATTTTTCAATGTTACTTATTTATTTTCAGAGGTGATCAGAAGTTGTCTGCAGTTCTGACTACAAACGGATACTTTGGTCTTGTTCCGGGTTTATTTCCGAACACCCCGTATGCATTTTCTTATCGTACTCGCACGGTAGGTTGAACTATTTTTTGCTATAATGAAGTGCTGTAAAAAAAATAGTCCTCCCAACCGATTCCGTGACGGCATTGATTGGTTACTGCGGCCAATCTCCGAGAGATCAACCATCTGCGCAGGAGTTAGTTTTTAGTGCTAAAGGTGGCTAAAGTGTTTGCGGAACACACAAGTGCACCTCTCTCTCTGTTCCTTTAATCTCTTATTCTGACACGAACAGACAGAAAATCAGGCTTAGGACAAATTTACTACATGCCCATCCGACAGCATAGATCATCTTACTTTTCAGACATTCAGAACACAAAGTTGATATCCCCCGCCGGGAATCGAACCCGGGACCTACGGGTCGTGATCCCAGGTTCAGACCACTAGACCACGGAGGCAGTTTTTACTTACCTACTTTTGCTTTTTCCTATAGCCCTAGTGAAATAGCTCTTCCCCATTTCATCCAGTTCCTAGGTCTCGTAAAACAAAATAATCGTAAATTTTTAGGTGGTGGACTTCGTATATTTAGAGAACAAAGCGTGGCAAGATCTTCTGGACGGCTACCCTGCTATCAAAACTGAGCTTTACACCTCCGCAAAGAAGTTGGCAAAGGACGTCGGAGCGATGGCGACCGCATCGAAATCGAAACATATCTTGCATCGATGATTTCTCGTTCGCGTAGTTTGAAATCGATGTGAATTTTAAAGCATATTAAACTGAAAAGATCATTCGTTGTTCTATTTTCTAATGGTTCTAAATCTAAAACCAACCAAATACATACCGCATACCTACATACAAAGTAACGCCTGTATCCCTGATTGACCCGCTTACTGCCCGTGCTCAGTGTTGCCAAGTCTTTTCGACGTAAAGTCGCAGAAAAATGAATTCTAGGTAGCCTAAAATCGCCCAATTTTTTTTAAAGGTGAAGTAGCCTAAAATCGCCCAAAAAATTAGAAAAATAGCCTAAATGGCTACTTTTTTGCCTCATGAAACCGAAAAGGACAGGATGGCTTAAATAAATGCTTGTTTTTATAAGTACATATACTTTTTAAGGACACTTATGACTAAACTTTCGGACAAAATAAAAATGCTTAAGTTTTTAACATTATGGTTTATTTGAGTGTTTAGTATTTTTCATATAGCATGAGTCCTCTGACAGCAGGAAGGAAATATAATAGATCACAGGAGTGCGTTCAGACGACCCAGTATAAATGTTATACCGTACGAGTTTCATACTTTCGGGACGCACTGAACGTGCACTTTAGCCGCTGTCAGATAGGTAAAATTTCACTTCCGGTGCGTCTCTGAACGGGCAGGATAAAAATTAACCTGGTCGAAATTTCATCTGACAGGCGCCTCTGAACGGGCAGTATAATTTTTAACCAGGTTAAATTTCGATCGATCGAGCGGCTCTGAACGTACCCCGGTGCGAAAGAGATGCTCTATCTAATCTGTGGTATAGTTGTGCGTTTCGTTTCACTAAGAAAATTTCCAACTTTTCTGTCATAAGTTCTTTTAATCTTGAAGTAGCCTAGTGTCGCCTAATATTTTTTCGAGATAGCCTAAATGGCGACCAGTCGCCATTCCCAATTTTTGGTCGCCGCGGCACCTTTCAAGATAGCCTAAATGGCGACAAGTCGCCGCACTTGGCACCACTGCCCGTGCTCGTGCTCGTAGAACTCAGTTTAGAGCGTGTGAATGCAGCTTTAAACTTGAGCATGTGATTGGCTGGCCCAATCTGGTGCTAGCTGCCATCTAGCTGCCTTGGTCTTTGTAGTTCCGCTACCCGATCAGAGATGGCGCTATGCCGCATATGCATTTTGTTGTAGGTGCATTTCCGAACGAAAGTTGATGCGTTTTATTTGAGAAAAGAAACGCTCAATAACTAATGAGAGTGAGATAGTGCTATACAGATTTGCGCATTGTAACTGCTCTTACACTACCGTTATTACTGAAATAAAATAAATAAGCACATCGTTGACGGTCAACGCAAGCAAGCCGTTTGCAGTTTTTGTTTTTTCATGGTTTTCACCGAATTTCCCCTATCCTTTGTCGGGTTTTGTGTTAATTTTCATGTGTTACGAAATTAAAACCTTCCTCTTATGTATAAATTCCCATAAATATCAATGTAACTAATATGGAATATTACTCGGATCTCTTAGTACCATCTGAACATCTTTTGACTGGTGGTGAGTAAACAATTTCGGCAATCTATCGATCGTCGATCGTATTTGTTATCAAACAAGATATTTATTCTTGATTTATTCTTGATTCCTGGACAGACTATGCTATAAAACTTGTTATAAATAATACAATTGAACGAAAAGTAGGCACCTACTTAAAAGGCTAAACAAAACAAAATCAAGCAAAATAATGGCCTTTTTTTTTTCATTACAGTGTTTGTTTTATGAACTCAATCTCTAGGATATTTTCTAATACATCAAATATTTTTACCTAGTACAAAAGACCTTTTCTTTTTACTCTTACCTAAATATTTCTTTCCTTCACAATTTTTTTGGCGCATCTTTAGATTATGTGACGTGGAGAAAGGGCTCCTAGATTTTATTTTGAAATAGGTCTTGGTCTAAGAAAACTCCCTGTAAAATATCAGATAGCGGTAATGAACAGTTTCAAATATATGATTTTTTTAAATCCTTTTAACTTTTTTTAATGTTTCAGAACACTATGCTGCTGAATATACTCCACAGTACATTGTGCCAAGTGCCGATGCCGAGTACAGTATTCGCAGCAGTGTGCTGGTCGATGGAGGAGACAGGTTTGGAGTCTCAGCGGCTGAGTTTGACAAATTTGAGGAGCTTGTGTGGATGGGGAATCAGGGAGTAAGTACCATGAATCTTAGAATATATTATGCCATGTAGGGATGCCATATTCTTTATTGCATATAAAAATTAATACACAGATGAAATCATAAAATTAAAGCAAAGGCGAGCTTATCTCTATAAGAGATCTCTTCCAGCCAACCTATGGGACTTCACGGGATATAGGTACAATAAGTAAAACATAGTGATAGTAATTATAATCTCAGTCTAATCTCAGTAAGTTGCAGCTTTCCTAAAGCAGAATGCTAAATATCTGGCATTTATTTGAGGGCTATGTGATAAGTGATAACTGATAAATGACTAAAAGTTTTTTTTTATTAGTGGACTATCAATACATGCACACACATACCCCTGATGTATGTCTATGCACATACCATATAGCCACATCAGCAATGTACTATCCAGTTTTGTTCAATATCTATAATAATTTTTTGCTAGATACTTTATATCCTTTCTAAATTCAGTGCTTCCTATTTTTGTTAACACATTAAATTCTTTTGAAATATA
>JARACY010004192.1:0-28285 GCA_029255725.1 Scrobipalpa atriplicella | reverse complement strand
CCTGATTCGACGGAAACACAATTTAACTAAAATAAAGCCATATTTTTGATTTTCTGCCATGAGAGAACAGAATAAGACGGCACTACATCGAACTAAAATGAAAGGTATGGTTTTATTTAACAGCCTTTATCCTTAGCGGCGGCGCCACCATTCGAAAAAAAAACATACTTGCAAAATATAAGCTGGCACATTCTATGTTTTTCTATCACTCCTAGTCCAGCATGGAAGTAAGTGTTACGAAATCTAAATCTATTATATTTAAGTACGAGGTTTTTATTATCTTTTCTGTGGTACGGGAAAGAACTTACACGGAAAGAAAGAAAAGGTCTCCCTGTGTAAAATCAGTCATCATCAATGTATTTATATTTATCATTGAATGCACTTTTCCAAACCTAATGAATGGAAGAACCTGTTAAATTTACTATAGCGGACTGTACATTCTTCCATGCTGGACTGGGAGTGGTAGAAAAACATAGAATGTGCCAGTTGCATCTCCTCCCAGGCATGCTGTAAAAACCAGCTAAGGGATTCAAGGGGTTATTGTGTAGTGCAATTTAGGCGATGGGCTGACAACCCGTCACTATTGTAATATAATAATCATCTGTAATAACCCTCAAAACTTGTCAAACGTGGCAAAACGACCTTTGTTTAGGTAGTTTTTGCTCTGCCTACCCCATTAGGGATAAAGGCGTGATTATATGTATGTATGTATGTATGTAGCGGACTGTAGCATATGCTGGTTTGCGTGTGGTAAAATTGTTTAATTACGACAAAAAACGTGTATTCTTGTTCAAGAAAAATTGAGAAGTTGGCAAAACAAAACAGAATCTTTACATTCATAGTTTTGAATTAATTACAACCAGTCATAAGATAAGGTTTCCATGAAAGAATTTAATGTTAGAGAATCTAACAGAACCATGAAATTAGTAAAATAAAATAAGATTAAACCATTAACGCATACGAGTCTAAATATGACCACTAATTTTTGATAGATTATTTTTGTTTAGTTTCCTTTACTGAGTGAAAATAACTGATAAAAAAATTGTGGTCATATTTGGACTCGTATGTACGTTAACCCTTTACAAAACCCTTTAAATAAGATTAGTAAAATAAAATACTACGGGACTTCTACGGAAGAACAAACCTTACTACGCCGAATCCAAATAATGGGATAACCGGATAAGGGATAACTGCGTCATAAGATACCTTCGTTCACTAATACGTTGTTTCTACCTGTTATTGCATGAGAAGCAGAACAAATACATGTAACATAATTTTTATATAATATAACTTCATGTTACGTCATATTTATAAGTTTATTTTAATTATAATAGCTATACAATTTCAAGTGAAAATTAGGGAAATTGTTAAAATATATAATTATTCATTAATAACTTATTCATTCTAATTATGAACCTATCGCAGAGCAGGTCATTTTTGCAGGACATGCATGTTATTTATTTATTAGCGCAAGGCGATAGCGACTCGCACCTATTTGTTTCGAGTCTACCGCGAAACCATTTATCTTTGACCCCTGCATTCTTGATAACAAACAAATAACTGTGTATTTGTAAATACAATAGCATAAATATTTTTCTAGAAATATAAACTATAAAAAGGTTTGTTACGCATATAATTTATAAATTATACTATTATAGGTTATTATATTATTTATTATATTATCACATTTAGTTATTATATTATTATAAAAATATATATATAAAAAATATACTATTATAGGTTATTATAGGTAAGGCTCTGAATTCAGATACCTACTCTATTGCACACTCTGATTTTTAAACATAATAATATTAACTACTTACTTAGCTATATACATAATATTTTTGTTAAAATACTTAACAAATCAAATGCAACGAATAAAATTATTGTAATATAATAACAAATAAGGACTTATCTTTTAACGAGCAAGTAGATACCTATTAAACAACGATCTTTGATCTTTAAAGGTTATTATTTAAGAAATCATTATTTTTAAGTTCTGCTGTCTCAAGCAAGCATGCAAGTGACATTTTGAGTTTTTTGAGATTAAAAATCTTTATTTAAACCCAATTAAAATTATTAAAGTTATTATTGCTATGCCATATTGTAAACGTTATGCAAGTTAGTACCTACAGCGTATACAGCAACAAAATCACCACGTAAGTCCAGGGTCAAATTACGTTGGTGTTGGAGTAGAGCGCGAGCGGCCATGTTGTGTCGATGCGCCGCCTGCCCGCCAGTTATACGCGGGCGTTCAGACGCGGACAGCGCTCCATCCGCAATCGCATCCGCGCCGTGACACGTTCCAAATTCGAATATCCGCACGCGTACGCACCCAGAAAAAATTCGAAACAACTTTTTAAAATTTTTGGACGACATAAAAATTCCAAAAAACATATTTTCAAAATGGTTCGAACAAAAGATGGGGATGGCGGTATAAAAAGTAATTCTATAGTAACGGAAGTGCAGAAACGGCCTTGTCTGTTCGACTCAAACCACCCGAATTATGGAGATAGAGCCGAAAAGGCTCGCTGCTGGGAGGAAGTGTGCGAGAGCGTCGTGCCTGGGTGGACGGCGCTCAGCTTGGCGGAGAAGTTTGCCGCTGGTATGTGTTACCCCACCAACTTCAAAACACTACGATATGACGCTATTATACAAGCCGCGCGGCCGTCTATGTAATGCGGCTGGGTTGCAATTGTCGCGTTCAACTTGCGTGCTCTTTGTTAGCCGTTCGCCGGTCGGATGCTTTCGAAACGTACCTACTTCGAAATAACGTTTCAACTTTTAATTGACACGTGGTAACAATTTATAAAAATTATCACAGCCGCCATTTTGTCGTGGAAAACTACTATTATTAATTTTATATATTTTTCGTCTTGAACATATGGATTAAGATTTTTTACCTTCCAACGAGTAACACAATGCTATCTACCGTTCGCTCCAAGGTTAAAATTATCGTTTGCTGTTCATTGCTCTTTGATTTTAAAACGTAATAGAAAAAATACATGAAATATGCGATTTTAAGTAATATTTATCAAATATAATGTTATGATTAAAAATATCACCAATCATAAAATTATTACTTGTTTTTTTTGCGGGATTTACGCACTACGCAGTTAATTTTAGACATGTAGTGCGTCGTTAACACAAATAAAATCATTTAAAAAAAACATATACTAAGTACCTATGTATTTTTTTGTGTCAATTTAGAAAAAAAACTTTGGTTGTATTATTTCTTGGGTATATGATTTTTTATCAAAAATATTCATATATTTAACATTTTAGAACTTATAAATGTTGAATTTGCATGAATATTATACAAACATATCTAATTATGTATATCTGTACGATAAGTGCCAGTAGTTTAAAGCAGTTATCTAAGTGACTACAGGGCGTCAACTTTGTGATATATCTAGGTACGTGCAAGTTTCGTCAATCGCTAGAAATTGTTGACAATATTAACGAAATAGTATTATATTCCAAAACGAGAATAAATGTCATTGTCTAGTAGGTTCATAATAATTAACTCAATAATAGTTTACTTGAGTAGGCATGGTAATTATCTTAAAAGTAAAAACTACTAATTATCTACCTAATCAATGCTTACGTAACAGCACATTTAGCTTTCATTAAATAAATAAATAATTTAAATTAAAATGAATTCTGTATCTTCTTTATTAATAAATCTGCCGCCCCCCACCCCCCATTTAAATATTCCCCGATTTCACTTTGGTTATTGTTATATCCTGATTTCACAATTTGTACGCTAAAAGCATTGTACTTAGGTTCAAATCGTTATAATGCAGATTTGCTACCAAGGACATTGTAAAAAATATCTATTTCTGCTTTAGAAGCGAAGCGACCATTGAGTATTGCGCGCAGTCTTTTCTACGATTATTAATTTATTTTAAATTAAGAATGTCTGGGTCCGAAAGACCGTTACTTTATTGTGATTTTACAACATCAATGAAAGATGAAATTTATATCCACAAAGATCCACAAAGACGGCCCTAAGAACTGCCCCAGTAACTACCGTCCTATATCACTGCTCAGTGCTATGTCAAAGTTGCTAGAAAAAGTAGTAAACAATCGTCTATCAACCTTCTTAGAACGCAACGGTCTGCTATCTCCAAGACAGTTCGGCTTTAGAGTTGGTAGATCCACGAACGACGCTACTCAGTTACTCGCAAACTTAGTGGCATCATACCTTGATAACGGTAAAAATTGTATCGGGGTCTTCCTCGACCTAGCCAAGGCCTTTGACACCGTGTCCATTCCGATACTTCTTCGTAAGCTGGAGAGACACGGAGTCAACGGAATTGCCTTGTCTTGGTTCGCAAGTTATCTTTCTGACCGAAAACAACTAATCAGGGTGGATCAAACTAGTAGTAGCACTAAACTGGTCAGCTGTGGCGTACCACAGGGCAGCATACTAGGACCAACTCTTTTCATCTTATACATGAATGACATCCATGATCTGCTCCTGCAGTCAGCGGAGGTTATTTGCTACGCAGATGACACTGCAATACTCTTCCACGCTGATAGTTGGTCCGATGCCTGGCGGGTGGCTGAGTCCGGCATGTCCCTCATTTGCAGATGGCTCAAAATGAATTTGCTTACGCTGAACAAAAAGAAAACAAAATATGTTTGCTTCCACATCACAGCGGCATCTAGCCCCCCGCCGCATCCAGGCCTAAAAATTCATGATTGTGATCCTAATGGTAGACATGCGTGCGACTGCGAAACCATTGAACGGGTGGTTGCTATTAGGTACCTGGGTATAACTCTGGACGAGAAATTGAACTTCCAAGCACATATTTCAGCACTTGCAGCTAGGGTTCGCAAAATAATAGGCATCATGAGAGAACTTAGAAACTCAGCCTCACCTGCCATCCTCAAAAATACCTACACGGCTATTTGTGAGTCCATATTGTGCTACTGCATTGGTATCTGGGGTAGCTCAGCAGCAAAATACCTGATTGAGCTTGAGAGAGCCCAGCGCGCGGTCCTTAAGACCATGTACAGAAAACGCCGTCGATACCCCACTGACAAACTTTACCGGGAAGCTCGGGTGCTTACGGTGAGGCAGCTGTACTTCTTCAAAGCGGTTATTAGCGCACACAAATCTACAATAAATTCCGTGGATTATAAGAATATTCTCAGTAAAAGAATTTACAAAATACCAGTACAAGCAGTTAAAACTGAATTCGCCAAGAGATTTCCGCAAAACGCTTTCCCTAATATTTACAATAAAATTGTTAATAAATGTGACATCAAGCGGTGTTCTATGAATGAAGCCAAGAAAAAACTACGCGATTGGTTGGGTACTCTGAATTTCTCTGACACCAACAATTTGATTTAGTGAGCTACATTAATGCAAATATCAAAAACATATTAGGTACACTGCTACCACTTACACTACACGGGTGCTATCTATCTAGGTATTCCATATTTAAATTGTATTAATATTTTTGTTACAGTTGCTTTTATTTTGTTATGTAAATAAACAAACTCTCTTTAGTAACTTGTACAAGGTTTCCCAAGATACAGGCCTAGTCCTAGTTTGGGAGCCCCTGGCAATTATCACAACTCTCGTAAACTGTTTTTCTAATATAGTCTATTTAAAACCATGTATCAACTTCTATTGGAAAATAAACATTTTTCATTTTCATTTTTTTCATTTTCATATTTATATATATTTTTTTTATACTCGAGTTCATTATTTAATTTTTTAGGATTAGAGAAGTTACCTACTTAAAAACAATTTTTAATTATTTTATTACTTTATAGAATTTCCTCTTCGTTACAATAATTTCATCATTTTATTCTCATATCCACTTTGAATCACAATAACGTGCGCTCGACAGCAAAAAATCGACATAATATTAAATTTTCACTGGCGATCCAATAAATCGTTTCATTCAGTATACATTACTGCTTTAGAACTGAGTTTACCAGCTTGTATCAGTGTTCTACAAGCAATGGACGTTGTAAAGAGCATATGAATCGCCGTTTATTTTATCTCAGTAATTTCTTGGTAGAAAAGCCGCACCGAGCAGTGTTGCTTACGTCGCGTCGCCTGTCCTTTATATGCTATTTAGTGTTCGATGAATAAATACTTTTGTGTTTAAACAGGATCTGTTGAAATTTTATATACTCAGGTAAAATATAATTTAGTATATCATTTAGGTATGTTACCATAATTAATAATCGACACTAACAAATTGCACTATCACTTTTTGGTAAGACTTTAAAGTGAGTGTTTGTTTATGTGGAATTTCAGTTCAATTTAATTTTAAAAGTACCTTGCCTATATCTGAAACGGATCTATTCATTGGGACGAATGCGTTTTTACATGATATCTTCTATGTAATTATAAAATATTTATTAAATTATACTATTTTAAAATATATTATGTAATTTTTTTAGTATACAGGATTATTACTTGCAAAATTAATAATGCATACCAAATATACTAATGAGCCATCCATAAAATAAACAAGTAATAAAATTTTAATACGTTTTGGTACTTAAGAACAGGTTTTCAATTATAGACTTTAAAATGTAGAAGAAACTGTTGTGTTTTGATCGTCCTATTTTTGTACGCGTGTGTCCAATATTATAGTAGATAATATAGTAATATTATAGTATATATAGTAAGATAATGTATTGGCTATAGCAACATCGCCAACTAAATGTTTGTGATCCAATACGCAGGGGCCGAACCCTCCTCTTACTCTCACATCAGCTGTAAAACACAGAGCGACATAGCTGGTAAGTACTCTTTATAGCAACTTAGTAGAGGTCCGCGCCACGCCGGCGTGCCGCCGCCGAGCGACCCCGGCGCGCCGCCGCCGCCGCCGGGTCACAGAAAAATTGGCGCCGAGTTCAAATTTTGCGCGCGAACCAAGTGTTACGCACGCGTTGTTGTCTACTATATCGATGCGACGTTGCTGAATCGTTAATAATTCAACGTTTAAGAAACCAGATGCATCTTAGTCTGAACAAAAGGTTTCCTGTGACTGAAAATATTGTCGCAGCCTCTTTGCTCAACCCGCGTTTCGCTAGTCTAAAAGAAATCGACACATACGTGGAAAATCTAACTAATTTAGCTACTTGATTCTCTTAAATATACAACGTGTAACAGAAAGGGTATATGCATCGAGATAGGCGTGAATCTACCCATGAAACTGAACAACTTTCCCCAAGGAACATAGGTCAAAAAACGCAAAAAAAAAATAACCTTCCATACAAAACGCATTAGCTGATAGCGCACTTTAGTATGGGAACTCACTTATTTTTTTTCGTATTTCGACTTATGTTCCTTAGGGAAAGTTGTTCAGTTTCATAGGTAGATTCACACATTTCACGATGCATATGTTACGGCTAATACCCGAAGTGCGGCTACACCTAGTTTTAGCCGGTTAGAACTAGGTGTAGCCACTTACTCTTGGTTAAACCTAGTATTAGCCGATTGATTTCGGGTAAAACTAGGTCTAGCCTTCATCATGCCGGCTACAACTAGGTCCAGCCATTCCCTGTTGGATAAAACTAGGTCTATCCGATATCATTCCGGCTAGAACTAGGTCCAGACAATCCCTGTTGGATAAAACTAGGTCTATCCGATATCATTCCGGCTACAACTAGGTCCAGCCATTCCCTGTTGGATAAAACTAGGTCTATCCGATATCATTCCGGCTAGAACTAGGTCCAGACAATCCCTGTTGGATAAAACTAGGACTATCCGATATCATGCCGGCTACAACTAGGTCCAGCCATTCCCTGTTGGATAAAACTAGGTCTATCCGATATCATTCCGGCTACAACTAGGTCCAGCCACTCCCTGTTGGATAAAACTAGGTCTATCCGATATCATTCCGGCTACAACTAGGTCCAGCCATTCCCTGTTGGATAAAACTAGGTCTATCCGATATCATTCCGGCTAGAACTAGGTCCAGCCATTCCCTGTTGGATAAAACTAGGTCTATCCGATATCATTCCGGCTAGAACTAGGTCCAGACAATCCCTGTTGGATAAAACTAGGACTATCCGATATCATGCCGGCTACAACTAGGTCCAGCCATTCCCTGTTGGATAAAACTAGGTCTATCCGATATCATTCCGGCTACAACTAGGTCCAGCCACTCCCTGTTGGATAAAACTAGGTCTATCCGATATCATTCCGGCTACAACTAGGTCCAGCCATTCCCTGTTGGATAAAACTAGGTCTATCCGATATCATTCCGGCTAGAACTAGGTCCAGCCATTCCCTGTTGGATAAAACTAGGTCTATCCGATATCATGCCGGCTACAACTAGGTCCAGCCACTCCCTGTTGGATAAAACTAGGTCTATCCGATATCATTCCGGCTAGAACTAGGTCCAGCCATTCCCTGTTGGATAAAACTAGGTCTATCCGATATCATGCCGGCTACAACTAGGTCCAGCCATTCCCTGTTGGATAAAACTAGGTCTATCCGATATCATTCCGGCTACAACTAGGTCCAGCCACTCCCTGTTGGATAAAACTAGGTCTATCCGATATCATTCCGGCTACAACTAGGTCCAGCCATTCCCTGTTGGATAAAACTAGGTCTATCCGATATCATTCCGGCTAGAACTAGGTCCAGACAATCCCTGTTGGATAAAACTAGGTCTATCCGATATCATTCCGGCTACAACTAGGTCCAGCCATTCCCTGTTGGATAAAACTAGGTCTATCCGATATCATTCCGGCTACAACTAGGTCCAGCCATTCCCTGTTGGATAAAACTAGGTCTATCCGATATCATTCCGGCTAGAACTAGGTCCAGACAATCCCTGTTGGATAAAACTTAGATCCGTGTCCCGTCAAGCCTTCCGCCCCGCATCACACTCAAGACTCACAGCATCTGCAGCAGCGGCGCGGGTGGAGGGCATAGCGAGGCACGCGCCTCTGCAGGTTGTGAGCGCCAGGTGCTGCTGATCTACTGCAGGTCTACTAGCGAGTGTGACTCACATCGTCTGCAGCAGCAGCGCGTGTCTTAGTTTTATCTAACAGGGATTGGCTGTACATAGTTGTAGCCGGCATGCTATCGGCAGAACTTTTTTAGATATTAAAAAAAACTCTCTACGTTTCTTTCTGGTGCTCACAACCTGCAGAGGCGCGTGCCTCGCTATGCCCTCCACCCGCGCCGCTGCTGCAGATGCTGTGAGTCTTGAGTGTGACGCGGGGCGGAAGGCTTGACGGGACACGGATCTAAGTTTTATCCAACAGGGATTGTCTGGACCTAGTTCTAGCCGGAATGATATCGGATAGACCTGGTTTTATCCAACAGGGAATGGCTTGACCTAGTTGTAGCCGGAATGATATCGGATAGACCTAGTTTTATCCAACAGGGAATGGCTGGACCTAGTTGTAGCCGGCATGATGAAGGCTAGACCTAGTTTTACCCGAAAACAATCGGCTAATACTAGGTTTAACCAAGAGTAAGTGGCTACACTTAGTTCTAACCGGCTAAAACTAGGTGTAGCCGCACTTCGGGTATTAGCCGTAACACATATACCCTTTATGTTACCTGTTGTATATTTTTTATTAAACTTGAAGAGAGATTTTTCTACTGCCCGCCCACCCCTTAATATCTTTAAAAATAACTAGCCCACGCCGGCGACGCCGCGCCGCGCCGGGTCCCGCACCCGGCGCGCCGCCGCTGGGCTTTTGGGCTGCGGCGCGGACCTCTACAACTTAGGTCAACTTTAACACTAAATTGACTGTACAAAAAAATATAATATTTAAAAGAAAATGAGTTAGGTGTCAGTATGACATGGTATGACAAAGAAGAAAGTAGAATTTTAAATTACAGGTAAATTTTTAGTTATCTATCTAATATCTATACATTTGTAGTACGAGAACTTAATATTTATAATGATACTCCACCCATTATTAAAAAAATCATTAAAAGGTATTGTATTTCTAGGTAGTTATTCCTTTTGAAATATGCAACCATCGTATTTTATGAACTCAACTGTGCGAACGATAATCAAAACAAGTTTAACAAAATGGCCGCGATGTGACGTCACCCACGTATATTGTATTAAAAAGGTATTCATAGTACTTAAGTATAGTTATCACGATTTAAGTATTTTATCAGAGTATTAAGGAATCTGATTGTTTCTTTCTATTTTACATACGAATCAAATGAAATGCTATTGTAGCTATAGAATGCGTTACAATATATTTATGCCTTTCTAGTTACCGAATTTTAGATAATTATTTATTTACATTAATTTATTATTATTACCAATAATATTGTAATTAATACATTACATTTTTTACTATTATATTATAAACAATGGAACTTTCTGATCGATAGAGGACATTTTATAACTAGTTAGATACATTGGTAACTCAGCTGGATAGGTAGGCATGATTATTAGTATACATACATTGAAGATAAATGAATCTTACCATAGTCATTTGTAAAATTTTCATAACATACAAGCAGATTGTTGATTGCACTACTCAAACAAAAGTATCTCGACGTCAAGGGCAAAAGATAAATAGCGAAACGATGTCGTGGGCTACGTTATATAAAGTAAATAAGGTATATAAATCGTATTTATCCATATATATATTTGAAAAATTGGCGATGAGATCTTCTGAATATCTGTATATTTTATGTAAAATATCTGTTAAATTCTTTGTGAGTACATTATAGTATATTATGCAACGCGGGAATAAAGCAGTGTCTAACGTCACGGGCAGCATATTGAATCCTGAGCGGAATGAAGGATTCTAGGATTAATTCCCGAGCGCAGCGAGGGAATTAAATCTTTAATTCCTGAGCGAAGCGAGGGAATTATGACAAGAATCCTGAATGTAGCGAGGGATTCAAGTCTGCCCAAGGCGAAGACACATTTATTCCCGAGGAGCATACTATATTTTACACACCTACTGCACAGATTACTTAGACGGTGGCAGGCGTCTGTAAGATAATAAAGCTCAGAAATATACCTGATCATATAATATTGATAGATAAATAAATATTGAAAACATACCAGAAGCAACAGATCCGAAAGTCAACTCACACTCACTGAACTACACTTCATGTTCACTTCACAATCCACTACCTACGTATTTTTCCAAAAAAACGAATTGTTCATATTTAACATATTCAATATAAATAACAAAATACGATAAAATACTAGTCACAATGTCTTTCTGGAGTCAAAATACTAATTTCACTCGCCAATTTACGAAATGGAAGTCAAAATCAATGAAAGAAAAACTTTTGCAAAAACAAACCGCGTTTTCTTTTTTTTAGTTTATTTTTTTTATACAACGCTATGAGCACATACAGATAACTAGTCATACAGCCTTTTTACACTCGCCGGGAAGCACAGAAGGCGAGTGTGGCAACAGTTTTAATACACACACAGCCAAAATTTTTTTTTTTCTGAAAATTATTTTCTTAGTAGTTCACATGACATTCCAAATTCAAATCTCATAATAACCCTTGGGCTATTAAGGATTTCCATACAACTTTATATCCCTTGGGATTATTTTCTTGCTTTAAACGCAAGTTCCTTGATACATTATGTTGATATAATAATGCAGAGGTGTGTAATAGTACATTACGATACAAGTGCGGTGCGTTGATAGTTACAGCCGAGGCGATATTGCTAGCCCGAGCCGTAGGCGAGGGCTACAAGAAAGCAGAGGCTGTAATTATCAAACCGCACGTATGTCGTACGACGTTTTATAACATATTTGCGAGGAAATAGCTAAAAAATTAAAACAATACAGCGAAAAGAAAAAAAGCGAGGAATAATTTTTTTTTACTCGTTCACAAATTAGCAATGCGCGCGCATCCACAGGGGTACGTTCAGTCGACCCAGTTCGATATTTATACCGATCGAATCTTATACTAGTGGGACGCACTGAACGTGCACCTTAGCTGCTGTAAGATAAAACCTCACTTCCGGTGCGCCTCTGAACGGGCCGAATAAAAATTAACCTAGTAAGTAAATTTCGTCTGGCAGGTGTCTCTGAACGGGCAATATAATTTTTAACCAAGTTAAATTTCGATCGATCGAGCGTTTCTGAACGTACCCCAGATTACCTAGTATATATCGCGCAGCGCTTTTTTTTTAAGGCAAAGCACAAAAAACCAGCCAGTATTACTAATAAACTAAATTAATATTTTTTAAATTTTGTTACAGATAAATGGTTGTAATTTATTGTAAAAATTAATTAAATCAAAGAATTAAATGTTTATTTTATTATACTTTATCTCCCAAAGTTAATTTTATTTATAAAATGTTGACCACTTTTCTGCCATAAAAACTCTTACTAAGACTCTTACTCTCTGCTAAGATTTAAAAAAGTACCGTTCGATAAACCGTGCGTTTTACCTAATTAAAAAAAAAAACTCGTGTGTTTTACAGCACTCGTGCATTTTACATTACGATTACGCTCAAGTACGTAATAAGATACAATACAATATTGAAATTGGTGTAGTAAGAGACCCTTTACGAGCAAATGTGTTATAAAATGATTTTGTCCTATAAAGTTCATATTGTATTGCAAATAAATATTCAGACTCTTCTGCAAAAATACGATGATATTATATAATAAAGTAATCCTATATTTTTTTCGTCAATCATAAGTGATAAGATCAGCATTATAATCGAATTAATAATAATAAGTAAATCCTCTTAAACTACAAAACACCCATCGGTAATGATTTGAAATTAGAACGTCGCCTCGCTGCGGCGGCGGTGCGGCCGGTATCCGCAACCCGTTTGCGACCGACGTCTGAGTCAGTCACGCGAGCAGGCAACGTTGCCGCGAGCCTCGCGTCGAGTCTCGCTCGCCTCTTGGTGACTCGGTACGTGCGCAGCTACGCGTCGACAGCGAACGGAAAATTGGATGAGTGGACCTGTAGACGCTCGCTCCGCAAGCCTCAACTAATATTGAAATTGACGCGAAATAGAGATTTATTTTCATTCATTTAATATTTCTTACCATGATATTACCTTTCTTCATGAATGAGAAAATACAGGACTGGAAAATATATTTTGATCCATAGAGATATGATTGCTTTTCTTTTAGTTTCGTACATTTTCAAAATATAATTAACAAAATGGAGAAATAAGTGAAAGTTAAAATTGACGTACATACCTATATACTGAAAATATATTATGTAATTAAATACATCTTATCTTTATTTATAGGACTAAAAAAGAAATAATCGCTTTTCCTTTAGAACATTTTTAAAATACAACAAACTCAAAAACAAAATGGAGAAACCATTGAAACAAGTTAAAATTGATATGTCAAACACGCCCTATATTGATGTTACTTAGGTTGTCGCTTAAAAAATTACCTGTCAAGTAATAATATAACCTAGTTATATCATTTATACTTGCGATTGTCGGCGCTTGGTGGAATTCCATAATATAGTTTGTTATTAAGGAAACCCATTTCACAATTTTGTATGGGTGAATATACAAAATTGTGGAATAAGTACAAGTGTTTCCTTAATAACAAACTATATACCCTAGGTTATATGTTACAGTTTATGTTTCTATTGATTTCGAAAAAATGCCGTTTGAAATGCATTTATAAAAAATAAATAACATGCGATAAGCCACTCGGGGTTCTCATTTCAACACAAAACAGGAATCTTATCTGTGGATTTGAGCGTCTATTTGCTTAACGATAGGTTGTTAACTACACTGAGCTAATGTATGGAGCAGACAATATCATCCAAGCACTTTATGTCCCATTTAATATGTGTGCATGCACTCATTCATACTAGTTGTCTGACTCGATTTTTTAATAAAAAAGAGTTAACAAGTTAGACACTAGGTATTAATACAAAAAAAATAAGTATTCATAAGTAATTACGTAATATAACCCCTTTAAAATTAAATACGGACGAAATTCGTGCGGACGCCTTATTAAATTTTGGGTACATGTCGTATGTTCGTGATAGCTGTTCTATATACGCTAGTATAATAGTAGTTCAGTGGTTAACTAGTTACTAAATTTTATTGTCTTTTTCCTATACACTGCCCTTTTCCAAGTTAAGCTTTAAATGAGAAGTTTTATCATATTCTATTTAATAAAAGACACATACGAGCAAGTATACTAAAATTTTTGTCCTTATAGTCAGCCCATATGAAATGTTGCAAATTAATATTAAATTATAACAAACACCATCACAGTCATTGATATTATAAATTATCACAGTTTAGTTTATTTATTTTGCAAGTACAAATTTCATTTTTTTATTTATCTATAGAATTGCTTTGCAGGTTGTCAAAATTCAAAAACTCGCAAATGAAAATATAAATTGAAAAATCATATTATTTATTACTTAATATCATTGTTCGATCATAATTATTATTTAATTGGTCTATAGATTCTGATTTTGTCGTTAGTACGTTCTAAATAGCGTTACTGATTGAACCTATTGAAGTTGAATTATACCTATGTCACAATAATTTTCTCTATTAGACGTTTGTGTGTACAGTAAATTGTTAAATAAATAAATAGGTACGAGATATTTGATGGGTCAGTTCAATACTACTCTTTTAAAATAAATAGTATTATAGAAAGGTAATATTTTGTAGTTTGTTTGAATGAATATTTGACAACGAACAAGCAAGATGTTCCAAAGAATATATAAAAAAGAATAATTAAATTTGACGATCAGTTGATTAAATTAAACATGGTAATTATATTTCAAAATATAGTTATAATAGGGTAATATTGTTTGTTCTCACTTTTATTGTTTGCTATCAGTTATCACTTTTATCAATTACATAAAGCTCTTTTGCCTAGCGCGGTTTACCATACCAACCCACTTGGGCCCACAAAAATGCGTTGATGATAGGCAGATGTTACGGCGATAGTAAACCGGCAGGTAGACTCGTTTTTTTTTTTTGCATGAATAGGATTGTTGATAAAAGATAATAATTTACTGCGAAAATGCGCAAAAGAAATATGGTTTATTATTATAATTTGTGAGGTATAAAAAGAAAATTAGACTAAATATCCTGGAAGCTATATTTGGAATTCAACTAATCACTTTTTACAAGGATATTCAGCCCAAAAATGTTGTTGTCCCGTAAAATTTGTTATTTATTACGAAATATACTATATTTTTATTCATCAGTATATATATAACAGTATTTTTTTATAATTTATTTATTTTTATTTTATTTTATTTTATTTTATTTGGGAAGCTTACAGCCTATTTTACAATATAACTTAAATAATAAGTATGTATATGCCAATTACAATAATAACTATATAAAATAGATATAAACAAAATATGGTAACTATTATGTCAAACAAAAAGTAACAATCTGCTGTGATATAACAATATAAATAAAGTGCAGTGATCGATCGTCAGGCCGTCTCGTTGCCAGGTTACGGCGAGTGTGGGCGAGCGCCTGTAGAAAACCGGGAATATGCTCCACTTGCAAAAAATCATGACATTTTTAATATTGGCTTGGTTATCTAAGAAAACCAAGTCATTATTAAATCTGTCGAAAAGTTCCAATCAAATAATAAACATATTCAATAAACTCAAATTTTTAAACCGACTTCTAATTTCTAACTATTAGTAACGAGTCCATAAGTACAAAACAAACATATATATAATTTTGAGATAGCGTGTTGAGTTTACGTACGCCTTCCTACAGTTACACGTATACTCAGTTATATAATATTGTTATTATAATACGGTTCAGTTCTTTGTGTATAACGACATGTCGACATGTGACTGAGTGCATGAAGACTGTTCTATGTAACAGATCGTACAAGGTCTAACGTAGGCGTGGCCCTTACGCAATTATCGATAATGTTTAGCCAGATCGTAAAGAATTTTTAAGAAACGGAAATACTTGAAACTCAATTAACAACAAAACATAAATTATTAATTGTAAAATCTACTTACTACTTACTTGTCAAATATTTATCAAAAAATATGTCAAACAAAACAATATTTATGATATAAGTCAATTATCATGTCTTGACTACCATACCCTACAATATTGTGTTGTAATTTGTTTCTTGTGTTATGTTAATTTAGATAAAAATAACTGCAAATAATTAAAAAATAATAAGATTTCTTTCTCATAATGATAAGCTACCATCATAAAAAATCTCCTATTTTTCACTTTGTGTTCACCTACTCTTCTTCTATTCTAGCAGTACTATTATATTTATTATATACTACATACTATATAATTATTTATTATATATTTTTTCAAAAGGATTATTATTAATAATTTCCGCCATTTTCTGCTCTCTAGAATTGTACTGTATGTCAAAATATTATGCTCAAGCTCCACAGAATAGCTAATATTATATTATTTTTGATAGAATATATACACTCGCTTTTTCCCGCACGTCTGCTACCGCTCATGACGAGGCGTCTATGCGTCAGCAGCTGGTCATACGACTTGCCAACATATATATTCAAGTATACATAGTTATTATAGATACCTATGACTTACATATATCATTGGCTCCATTGCGAAGCGTTGTGTCGATTAAGCAAGTTATGATATGATATTTTAGTCGCATTCAGATATGCAGGAAAACATATGGACAAGGAAATCGTTTTTAAATTCAAAATCTATATACATTATAAGTAGGTAGGTATATTATTCTATTCACTTAACACC
Source organism: Scrobipalpa atriplicella (assembly GCA_029255725.1). Lineage (NCBI taxonomy): Eukaryota > Metazoa > Arthropoda > Insecta > Lepidoptera > Gelechiidae > Scrobipalpa > Scrobipalpa atriplicella. The sequence continues at coordinate 11,603 of JARACY010004192.1, read as the reverse complement.
TTGACTGTGTTCAGACGAACCATTGTAATTTATTATATTAATAATTTGGTACTTTCAATAAGTAACAAAATCGCTATAAGATGTTTTTATATTACGAATAAATTTTTATCAAAATATACCTAAAGCTAATTTTCGGAAGTTGTGGAAACTAAACAGCAATTCTATCAAGAATTCCTATTGGCTGAAATATGCACGTCCATTCCGCTCTGAAATGTCAGCGTCAGTGAGTGAAATAATGAACGGAGAGGAATTGAGTTAATCCAATATAGCCGCAGCTCAGCGGTCAGATGGAATATTTTAGTTCAATTGCACGGAGATTTAAGATTTAATTTCTACGCAATTTTAACGGTAAGTATATGTATAATATCAGCACAAAAATTATAATATCGAATAACATTCCAACTCTTGATAGGATTATTTGGGCTATTCTCATACATCCGCTGAAAAAAGGACTCGATCGTATTAATTTATGTCCATAATATCTATCATTATTCACAGCTAAGTATTTTTATAGTAATGATCATTTTTTGTTTGACCTAAATTCGATTCTCATTTTTCGTGTCAAATATTTTATCCGCACACACAACATGCTATTTTCACAATACAAAATAAGTATCACGTACTTAAACGTTCTGGGTTTATCAAACAAATGCGATAATGTATCATGACGGTTCTCTGTTAGCGATAATACGCACCTGTTTACGGCATGGGGTCTAGTCTTATGTAACTCCATGAAAGTTCATTAAATCCAATTCAAGGATTGTCACAACGTTTTCTATAAAGCCGGCGACAGCTCGATGGTATGGTAATGTGGTGTAGGTTGATTGTTTAAATTAAAGATATAATAGACATGAGAAAAATTCTTTTGTTTTTTTATGCATCTTGTAGAAATATGGAGTAAAAATATTTTAAAATCTCACGATTATTTTCACTTATTTTAAATATTTACCGGGTCTATCGTTAGGAGGTAAAAAAACATAGGGAATTAACACTAGAATACCATAAAATGGGGTAATATTACTTCTGAGATAATTTGAATAAATTATACTATAAGTCTTCATCTTCTTCTTCCGTCTGTTGTTTTCACTCAAGTCTTTTCTTTATAATCGTGTTTTCATGTTTTATATTTTTATAATTTGACTCAATTTCGAGTCACGCCAGTTCGACCTACATATTTTATGCTAGTGCTTTACCTGCGCCATACCCGGTTTCAGAACAGACGCATCAACCTTTCGCCACAAAACGCACGAAATGAAGAGTGTTGCGACGCGAGCCGACGACGCACCGACAGCGAAAGTGCACTCAACTCTTATTCCTGTGTCTGAAAGTATAATTATAGTAGCATAGCATTATGATAAATCCAATATTTATGCCTCTACTAATATTGATAATTAATGCCAGTAAATGTTAGATCGTGACCGCAAATAACAAAATAAGCAAAAAACCGCAAATAACCTTGTTATTATTGATAGTTGCCGAAACATTATTTGATCCAAATTGTCAAATGCAGTCAAATTATTTGTACTAAAATTTATTCCGAACTATATGTCAAATAGACTCAAATTACCTACGATATATTTCTATATCCGTGTCTATTGCTTAGCTACTTTTGCCATCAGAAAAATTAGATCACATCAATGGTCAACCAAAGTTCGGTGAATTTTTTTCACTATAATGCATACATACGTATAATCACGCCTTTATCCCTAATGGGGTAGGCAGAGCGTAAACGACCTACACAAAGGTCGTTCCGCCACGTCTGACAAATTTTTCACTATAATCAAAGCTATAATTAATTTATGTTCAAATTCCAGTGACTCACATCATTCGTCACATAATGAAATCATGTAGTTCGTTCAGAAACAGAAAACATCTCAGTTATTTTATTTTGAAATTCGTTAGCCAGCCATATTTTATTTATTGTATTTGATTCCTTGAAGAAAAATATTTACTTTTTTTTCGCATGTACTAAATTACTGTTAATATTATCACGAGCAAATTCACATCCACACCTCTTAGATTATAAGTATAAAAGCCACGTAATAATATAATCTTAAGATAATGAAATAATTATCACAAATATTTGATTCGCGCATGGATTTGCCTCGCACGAGGTCGCTCGTTCAAGTTGAAGGCCAATGCGTTAGTCTGTGCTACAGTAGATGGTGAGTCGTTGTCCTGAGGCCCAAGCAAAATGTTTCTCGCTTGTTTCTCGACCGAAAAAACATATAAGTATAACCATGGAGGAATATAATATACCTACGTACAAGTGTAACTATATACCACACTTCAAAACCACTACTGAAATATTTATTTGGGCCCCTAATATTCATCTTGAATTACTCAATGCTATAAATTGGGGAATATTAGGTATATTCGCACTATAAAAATAATGGATTCCACTTTAACCACCTCAGCTTTAAAAGTAATGGTATCCACTATAAAAATACTCAGCTTTAAAATTAATTCAACGCACTATGAAAGTAATTGCTTCCACTGTAATAGGAACAAATCATTTCTTTATGTAGTGGATGTGTATGAGTGTAGTAAATAGTATATTAATTTAAATATACAGCTTGTAAAAAATAGCAAACTATATTTTTAGGGTATGGATTAACCTATCCAGGAGACTGAATTTTTTTTTAATATGGAAAAAGGAATAGGCTCTTTACAGTCCCTAGGTATATATGAGAAGTAAGTAATTAATGAAAACTCGATTTACAACAAACAAAGAACGAAGAATTTACACTAAAAACATTGATATGTTCACTTAAAACTTTGAGTCGATTTGTGTTCTGCAACTTTCAAAAGCCGTGCAAATAACCTATTTGATCTTAGCGCGACAAAATTTAATTAAGTTCCATTTCATTTTATTCTGTAACAAATTTTACTCAAAACAGCTCGAAACTTTAAAGCCCTAATCACACCAACCTACAAATGTCAAATAACAGCTGCGGACTTTCTAGAGCCACCTAAATGCCACCAACTTAAAAAAACACTTGGCAATACCACAGTTAAAGTGCAATCATTATTTTTGAAGTGATAATATTACTTTATTTGTACAAAACATTAATTGTTGAATTGAAAATATTAAATTATAGTTGTGCTATTATTTTTTTTGTAGTGCAAACCATTATGTTTGTAGTGTAAACCATTTTGTTTGTAGTGAAAACATTTGATTTAAGTTGTTTTATTATTTTATAGTGCAAGCCATTATTATTATAGCTGCTTCCATTTAATTTAATACATACATATGTACATACATATAATCACGCCTTTATCCATATTTAAAGTGAAGAAAAAAACATCCCCTATAAACATCAAATTGATCTGAAATCTACACAACATAAGCTATAAAAAACATCCAAAACATATTATTCATACTCTTAAAAATTTATTTCTATTAGATTGTATGTATAATATAATATTGTATTTATGTATCTGTTTATAGGTATAATATTTGTATATTCTGCAATTATATTCAGTATAAATTTAATATATTTACCTATCTAATCTAAATGTTTTATGTATTTGTACAGATTGGTAGATTTATAATGGTACCTTTGTTAAATGTTAGGTTTGATAATCAGTTTTAATTCAAGTACCTTAGTTTACCTGCAAATACCGTTTCCTCTGGGTTTATCAAAGGTTGACTGGAAGAGATCCCTTAATAGAATAAGTCCGCCTTTGGACCATTTTAGTATTATGTTTAAATGGTTCCTGTATTTTAGATTTAAGAGGGTTTGTACAATAAAGTGATTTGATAACATACATACATACTTCTAGACTATAATAGTACCTATAGACAAAGAAAATATAGTATAGATATAGAAGACAAGGGTAACTATAGCTATCCACCGGTAGATGGCGCTGTTAGTATTTAGAACGCGATAAAGATGTGTTCTCTACCGATCGTAAGTAAGACCAATCCCATATTTTGTTCACATTTAGTCATTCATTTCTAAGAAACGATGAAAAAAAATATTTTTGAAGAAGTATTCCCTCTTTGGAGTACTTTATTTAAAAAAAATGAAAGAATAAATAAAATAAATATCGTATCGGTTGCGTTTGCGTATAAATACAACGTGGAAGTCGTGTAACAAAAATGGTACCTACCTATCTATATGCATTGTGAAATGTGTGAATCTACCCATGAAACTGAACAGCTTTCCCACAGGTCGTAATATGAAAAAAAAAACTTTAAAAAGATTTGTTACCAACATAATTATTGAATTTCCCTCCAGCATTTTGTCCGAAATAATAATTTTCATATTTTCCGTATACAGTAGGATATTTATTTCTTCCATTATCTTTGTAATTTTCACACATCATGTCAAATGCATATCACTTTCACACCTGTGTGTGATGGTTTTATATTTTTTGTCCTGTTGTCAAAATCACCGTATCGTCAAGTCAAAGACATTAGAATTCTTTGCGTGAAGTATCGTGGACACAAATTATACCAGTAACTACCATGACGTAAGCGTGCTTTAATTTGTTAGTAGCGCCATCTGTCTTCCAGTAGCGTATACTAGGTATTTTATATAATTAATTAAATTTTAATATGGCGCAAGATTAGGATCCTCTCTCTTCTCTAGTAAAACGGCCGTTTTTGACGCTATTAAATTTTAATTAGACTAGGTACTGCAGGTTACTATTTGCTAGTTATGAATTTGTAATCGTAGGGATATTCCTAAGTAAAAAACACGTAAATTAAAGTAAAAAGAAGTTTTGAAACAGTTTTTTTTTTGGCAATCGTCAACCCAGCTTTGGGGACACTTCTGCCAGTGTCGAGTTGTAACAGCATTTTGCAAATTATAAAAGTTTTTTTTTTCTATAAATGGCGCATTTTGTTCGAACACGTGTTTTCATTGTTGCAGGTAAAGAGGTGCAGAAGCGTTGGCGTTCTATAAGAGACTCGTACACGAAGGCGTATCGTCAAGGAAAGTGTGTACTGCCTGAACAGTGTCCGCAAGGCAGCCGCCGGTACCAATACCACAGACAGATGTTCTTCCTACTACGCGCTTTGCAGAACAAGTAAGATATTTTTAAATTCATAGGGAGTTCTGAAGTCCTGCCGTATGAGACGCATCTGTAGCAAGTTCTTAAAACTAACAGCGACATCTGTTAGCGAGTAATGAGTGGTATTACACTAAAGTGCGTGCTGCCTGAGCAATGTTTTAGATTCGTGGAGAGCATGACTTAACTAAATCTTAACCAAAAATTGTTGCCGTTCTTTTATGTTTTCTCAGGATAGACAATGACAGGTGACCATTTTTGTCAAGATATAGTGATTTTGTGCACTTACGAATCAATACCAGGGAATATTCCGATAAAATATTTTTAAACTGAAATCTTTTGTTATATTTCAGGAAACCCCGCTACTCCCAAGATAAGTATGAGTCATTCTCGGAAGTATCCAACTCACCACAGCATCCGGCCCCAGATGACGTCATACCAAAAATAAAAAACGAAATCATTGACAAACCGCTAGATCTCAAAACCAAACCCGTTGAACCCGAGAGGCCAGAAACACAAGACAAATGCCATCAAATAACGATAAATGATGACAGAACAGAAAGCATCAAGAATCCTCCGTTAGAAATCAAAATTGACGCTAACTCCATTCTCCCGGATGATCATTTTGATGATGATAAATTATTCATGAACTCGCTGATACCGTTGTTCAAGAAAATGGATGATGACACCAGACTTCTGTGTAGGATTGAGGTTCTTAAAATCATTAGGTATGGTAGTCATGCTTTGTGTTTATTCTATACATTTGTCATGTCATGACGGGAATCTGGTTTAATTTCTTGGTAAATTCCAGATTCGCACTCCAAGGCAACAAATGTTTCGAAGCTCTTAGACTCGCCGAAGACAGTTTCTTCAAAACGCGCATCAGTGGGATTCTTGCCAAGGAAGAGGTGGAATCTAATGCAAGCAATCAGAACGAAAGCAAAGCCGAGAGCAGACTGTCCATGACCACCAGATCAGCTGACGGCAGCAGACCTGTTAGGAAGCGGAGGGTAAGGAAGTAAATACTTTGATTCATAAGACTTGACGAAAAACTTAAGTTCCGCAACCACTACTGATTTGAGAAGTCACTCTAGCTCCCAACGCTATTTACTCTTCTGTGTCCGCAACAAATGAGCTAGGCTACAATACGATGTAATTTTCTAGTGTTCTGAAAAGATCCCAACATTTCTAAGTAAAAGAATCTCAAAATATCCAGAAAAACTCCTTGAATTAACAAAAAAATACCACCAATACCAGAACCTAAGTTGAAGTCTAAAGTTCTACCTCATTCTCAGATGCGATCGCCATCACCATTACCATCGCCACCAAAGAGGAGAGGTCCTGGTCGTCCTAGGAAGGTAAACAGACTTGCTTTTACAAACTTTGATTACACTTGCCAATGATGAGCAGAAATCATGTTCGAAAACCCAATCCATTCATAGATCAGGCATATTTCTTCCTTAGATAGAAAAAACATTGTTTCAGTTGCTTTTCTTCCAAAGTTTACTGTAGAAATCTGTCGAAGGAGATGAGGGTTTCAGTGGCTTATGTGGCTGATGGCTTACTGACAATGACAACCTTTGACTAATAGCAATAAGTACACAGCACCGTTCATACTTTCTGAAATGACTCTTAACTCAAACCTTGTCAGAAATGGCGAAAGCGCCCTTCATGAGGCCGTTGACGCTCTGCCTACCCCTTCCGGTGTGACTTATATGTCAATAATATTGCTACAGATCCGACCACCGCCTTCTGACTCCGACGAGGAGCCGACAAAGAAGAGCCCTCGCTCCAAAGCCCCCAAGATGCGAGTGCAGCCTGTCATACCACCCGAAGTGGAAGACTCCTTTAACACAGCCACAAGTGTTGCGCAGCTCTCCACACCCATGTTTATGAAGGTGAGATTAGAAAAAAAATGTACGGAGATAATAAGGAACACATTAATTTATTATCAAGTATTCCGTTGTGATATGCATTTCCGGAGAAAGTGCTACTTATTAAGTCAACTAAACGCTGAACCGATTGAATATGTAAAACGTTTCGTGCCCCTTGGCGGAGACTTGGGGTTGCGGTTGGGGGTAGGTATATGAGATGATGATGATGAAGACAGAAAAAAAAATGAGAAATAAGATTCGTCTTAAATACATATTAAAAAAACTGTTTTTCTTTTTCAGATGTATAATCTAGGACCATCAAAAACGTCATCCTTTGCTTCGACACCACAGAGTATGCAGGTCTCCATAAAAACAGAGCCAGTCGACGACTCTACCGGTTAAAATATAGTATTAGTCTAGTAGGTACGGTCATAGAAAATTCCCTCCTTAAGGGACTTCCTCGGACTAGGTGGCGATCTCATCAGTGAAAAAAATCATAATTCACTGAAAACACAATTAATCGAAAATCCGGTAGATCAGATTGAAGTAAAAGTAAAGAAGATAATTTAGAACTTCATAAAGTTACAATTAATAGTTCGTGGTAGTAACAGAAAGAAAAATTGCGAAAAACGGCCACTTTTAGCACTTTTGCTATCTGTAACTGCTGTAAACACTGAATCACGAATTTACAGTGCTTAAAATTAACTTCAGTACCTATACTTTAATCTGATCTACCGGATTTTCGATTAATTGCGTTTTCAGTGGGTAATGATTTTTTAACTGATGAGGGCGCTGGCATGCACCGGGGCCCCTTAAATGAATAAAGGAATCACTTTTCTATGACGCTGAACTTACCTGTAATTTATTGTATTATCTTATGGTCTCGTTTGTTCAGATTTGGGATTATTATTTCGAAAAAAAAAAAACTTTGTCAAAATAAACAAAAAGTTGCGATATAGCGGTATTGTTACCGGCCAAGTTCTTGAGTATTAAATGGCGTGATTTCCGAAGAAGGGTAAGGGATTTTGAAAATGAAAACAAATTTTTGCCCCATACAAAATTCACTTCGATTTAAAAATAAATTGCAAATATGGGGAAGTATTTTTCAGTTTGTGGGAAGCTGTCCCTTGCACCTTGTATAGAGTATACAAAAAGCTTAGTGCTTGTTTTAGCTTTCTGGGCACCAACCGGTTACACACTACCTATACAATAATTTAAAATGCAACGAACATAAAGAGATTTAATTTAGACTTATATTGTCAGAAATTATGATTATATTAACTGTTTATAAAAGAAAATGTGATAATTATTTTATGCTTGGCCATTGAAGTTTTTTATAAGTTTGGCATTTTTAGCTGATAAGATAAGGATTTAGTACCTAATGTGTTTTGTAGCTTTAAGAAAAATGTTATAACAATGTTAAGTTCGTTATAGTTATGTATAAATATTCATTCATTCATTAATTTAGCGGCCAAAAACAGTTCTTTTCCCTACAGTCAAATATTTTGAAAAGAACAATAATATTAAAAATATGAGCTTGGAATGTTGCCTAAATAAATAACTGGGAAGTATACATTCCAATAAAACGTGTTGTTGTAATAAAATAAATAATAATGTAAGACAATAAGTCAGTTCTTTTACAAATGTATGACAGAGAAATTAAAAAATAAATAATTTTGAAAAAGAAAGTTTTATTTTCTTGTATCAATCAATAATCCGACTGTAGCGCCATCTCTTATCGAGTAGATGAACTTTTGAAGTTCGCATTACGTTGAACTGTGTGTGATGTTTAGTTCGAATGTAAAATATCATCCGCAGGTTCCGTAATTTTCATTTCACTAAACTTGACATGCAGTCCCTCTCTAGTTGGAGTACAGGCCATAGGGCCTACAAAGTATTTCTCTCTCACAGGGAAAGGTGAAAGCCTCAGTAGAGTCCAAGTTACATTATCAGTCGAATATTTGACGCACACTACATCTTTCACTTTGGATAAGCGGAGGTAGAACTTGCGAGGGTTTCCTGGGTACATTCCTGCAAAGAATAGGGTGTTGAGGTAAGAATTTCTAGTTATTATGTTAGTAGACTACAGAGGTACCTAAACCAGAATCATTTATGTTTCACCTGTTCCCCAATCTGAAACCCCATTGGTCAACACGCTGCCGATCATAGGATGACCATCATTATATTCAATACCAGCTTTTAACCATTGTTTCTCATCGACGTAAATCATTAACCCCGCTTGGTCGTACAACGTTGTGAAATCTGCTTCGATGCATGCCTGAAATAATACATATTGAATAAGGCATTTCCTGTGATTAAATGTAGGAAGAAAGTTCAGCAAGTTAATCCACAAACTTTAGGATAGATCTGAAGTACCGTCGTCGTGGGGTTGTCGAGCATTCCAAAAGTTTTTAAATAGCCGCCATTATTTTGACAGACGGGGGGAGGATAGGCACTTCCGGTGTTGCCATTAAAAAAGTTACCATTTTAACCTAATAAAATTCTACTAAAATGTCTCAGTTCAGTATTATTCACTTATTATCTTTGACTAATAATACACTAGCTTATTATTCATCAGCGTTTCTTATCTTTATCATAAAATGAACCATGGTTCAATAGCTTTGACCTCACATCTTACTTAATATTATAAATCTGAAAGTGTAGATGTTTGAATGTTTGGATGTTTGTTACTCAATCACGCTTCAACCACTGGACGAATCGGGATGAAAATTGGCAAATATATAGGTTAGGTTCTGGAATAGGGCACAATAGACTACTTTTCACCGCGAGAAAACCTTAATTTCCACGGGAAAACTTATTTAAAGAGGTAGGTACGTCATAATCATAAGGAAAAGATAGACTAGTACAATATAATGATGTATTTTGTATGTAAAAATAAAACTATTATGTATTTGTACTTACTGTAAAAGTGAAGTCATCTTTGAGTTCAACACCAAAAATGTGACCTGAGTTGTGATTAAAATGGTAGTATGTTTCTTGCCAAAAGTCCGTGTTATTCCCTGTTGTAACTTCCAAAACGTCACTTGTTACACTCCACCTTGGTGGTTCATTAATCCATTTAAAGTTAGATAAAGTTACATTCTCAAGAGCAGACACCATTATGATATGAAAGAGAAATGCAATGACTTTTAAAACCATTTTACTTGCTAGTCGGCTACTACGTAGTAAATGAAATCAATGTAAACATGTCAGCAAGATTTATTATTTATTTTCCTCGTTATGATGACGTGGTCGTATCACGCGTATCACTAATCTTGCCATATTATTGAAGTGTTTATTATCTGAACCTATTGACTACTTACAAACTTCAACTGTTATTTCCCGGTCCTAAAGCCACTTGAACTCAATTGGTGATAGATAAGGCGCAGCGCAGGCGGCGACGGTGGGCCGTATACAGAAAATCATACGATCAGGGCAGGGCACAAAGTAGCAACGAACGTTAAGGCCCAACCCAATCCGCATCGTTTTGTATTTAATGATAAGATCACAATGACTTAAGTAGGATACGTAAGGCCACATTGCTATAATTTTCTACCAATATATTTTTAAAAAAGCAGCAACCCACCAAACTTCAAAATGGCTTCATTTCCGGTGGAGGCAGCACGAGCACGGCGCAATGGCCTCGCGCTGTTTATGAAGAAAATTAAATTTATCTTTGTTTTTAGATAGTGAAATATAGTTTTTTATTTGTTGAAGTTCTTCCAAATATATACTGTGATTGAATAATGGGGAAACCAGGTGAGTTTATCTGTACATTTCATAATATTCCATATCGCTACACGTGTGGTTACCGCGTGTAGATTTTTAAGTATTATCTCTGGATTTACATTGTACCAGTATTCAAAACATCATTCATAACGAAGTTCATTAGTGTCTTGTATGGTGCCTGTCGTAAATTCAACAATTTAATGTCTAAAGTGAGAGGTTTTGCTTAAATTTGTTTTGAGGTTATGTTTGGAAAATGGTGTTATCACCACGCTTATCCCATGTGGATTTGGGGTCCTCGGACCCTTTTCTTAGCTTGTTATCAAATATTATAATATACCTCTTCAGACAGGTACCTAGTGTTTGTATTTAATTCAATAAATAGTGCAATACATACCCACTCCTTACTTATGTACCTAGCCTTTAATTTGTGGACCCCACGCTGAGTTAACCTATTTATTATTATTGTGTCACTATTGTATCACTATTCATTATTATTGTGTGTCAATATTCAGTATAATAATTTACCAAATTGTTCCACATGGTTTTATGGCAAAGTGCGTCGCATAGAAACGGCCTTGAGAAAATCCATACGTTGTTTCTACACCACGCAATCTAAACACATTAAAAATTTCGTAACATACAAGTTTTTCTCTATGCAAGATATTATTCGAACAAAATTTATTTTGGTAGTCTTATGTTGTTGCAAGAATGTAAGATATTTTCTGATCTTTTTTATCCTCAAAAAAGTTGTGAATTTTATTGACACCCCTGAAGATTACTCCGTAATTTTTTTTTTATTGAAACCAAAGTTAAACCCTATTTATTCAAAATGATGATTGTGTCCCTCTATTCATGACCTACTCATGATGACAATATCCACACACCCACTGCTGATTCCTTCCACGTTCAACCTGTAATCCCCTACCTATTTTCTCCGTCCTAATCATTATCAAACTTACAGAATTCAATGGAGGTGGCCGC
>JARACY010004191.1:0-28286 GCA_029255725.1 Scrobipalpa atriplicella | reverse complement strand
AATTATTTTTATAAATTCTATGACTTCAATAACAGCTACTGTTTCAAAGTAACGTTACCTGTGTAAGTTTAATAATATTCAATATTTGATTTTACGTGAAATTACGAGATGCATCAATTATCGTAAAAAAGAAACTTCAGCGAAAACCCTCAATCATAGGAAAACAAAGAAGTACTTTATTAATTTAGACAACGCAAAAGGGAAAAATCACTTTGTACAGAAATTGAGGTTAGGTTTTGCCTTTTGCAAAGAGATACCTAGGTATAGGTACTTACTTATTATTCTGTCAAAGGAGGTTAAAGGGCAAATAAATAAGAGCTCTTAGTTAAAACAAAATGGGATCAAAGAGATATTTAAAACCAATTAAGGTAGGTATATCTTGCCTTTTAAAAATAATTTGTTTTTTAATTAATAGGTTAGGTTTATTTCGCTGATTTTTTTTGCGCTAAATTAGAGTATTGAATAACATAAAAGAAAATCCATGTGAACATAAAAAAAAATTATATTCAAAGAAGGCATACTGTAAAATAATGTAAAAGAAAGGGATTCAGTATACAATTTAGACGATGACCCTAATTGATACAGCGATACGTATTCATATGTTTCTAGAATTTCGACTCTTTATTAGTCAGACCTGGCGAAAATGCTCTTTAGTGTTTTTAACCCTCTACCTACCCTATAATGAATAGACTATCTGTGTCGACGACTCGTTGAATCTTGATAATGGTCAGTGACCAAATTGAATGTGACCTCAAACTTTCTCGACAAGCTTCCGAGCATCCCTCATTATCATTATCGGTTGCAATTAACCTTGTTTCATTTGGAAACGTCAGTGCTGCTGCAGTTTCCTTGGCTGCCATCTTGACGTTGTAAGGTGTATGCTCTGCTCGCCTAGATTGTGATTTATTAATCTGGCCTTGAAAAGGGCCAGGTTATACTTAAACTCCGTGTAACTAACTGCCGTAGTCTAGTGGTCTGAGCCATGGGCTCCCGATACGGATGAGGGCTTTTGTTGTGATTCGATCACAAAATTGATATTTTTTAATAATTTCATCACATCGTGACATTATTATTTAACCTTAATCAGAAGTAATTTAGGCGTCTTACTTTTTATAGCGGTAAAATAATTTGAACCTACGGGAAGTCCGCAAAACCGCGGTCCGAAAATCTAGCTTATAATAAAAAAGAAAGTATGGAGATGCACCGTTAGCGAATGGTTGTATTTTTTTATCTTTTCAAGTGTCAAAATACGTTGCTCTAGAATCGAGGACTTAGGTACTAGAGTCGTGAGTTGAGCACAAAGAGTTGAATCATTCAACCGCCTTTGCGGTTTTGAGTTTACAACTGTTATAAGCCCGTTACAGACGTAGCTCTAAAATATATTATTATAAAAGATCTGGTGACCTCTGTTTGCATACAATTTGTGTGTAACCAGAGATCACCACATCCTTCATATTAATATATATTATAGCCACGTCTGTGACGGCCTTTAGGCTCATCTTCTTATAAGCTCGTTGGATCATTGTTGTTATCCCTTTTGAATAATGAATGTTGATTAACGAAGAAGAAGTAATAAATAGGTGACAGGTAGGGAAGAAAAATGTAATGCGATTAAACCCCTGCGGATTAACCGTCACACCAATGCCACACCAGTGTTAAGTCTTTCGAAAGACTGCTCTCGTAAAATTTAAATTCTAAAGAAATCTTTGTAAAAATAAGCATCATTCGCATCTTATTTGTATTTAATATACACTTTTTACTTATATCAAAAACGTACCTTATCCATCATACCTGAATCAGAAATCGACAAACTTGTCAAATATCAAGCAGGTAGGTACTTCATTTCTGCCAATGTTGTGACTTGTGAGTTGTGGACAAGCAAATCAGAGTTGCCACACTCTCAGACCTGAGTCGTTCCTCAGCGTTGACTGAATACCTTTTACGAGCCGACGTTTCTAGGACGAACGAGCTGTAAAATATTCAGAAACAAAGTAGACTCGCTTAGACCGCGGCCATGTTGTCGGCGGAACCGTTTGCGATAGCGAGAACAGGTCCTTGCGTATGAAATTACATATTGTACTACCTATTATTTCTTCCATGCTGGACTGGGAGCGATAGAAAAACATAGAATGTGCCAGCTGCATCTCCTCCCGGACATGCTGTAAAAACCAGCTAAGGGATTCGAGGGTAATTGAATTAAAAAACATAACAATTGCAATTGAATTTTTAAAGTTTTAAGTTTGTTAATTCATTTTATGTTATGTTATGACTTATGATTTTAAAGTACTAATTTTCTTGTGTATACGCCTTTTAATGTATAAAATCTGAAATCATATTACCTGAATTCTATACTCAATAAATTCTGTATTATTCTATTCATTTTATTTTTGTAAGATTTTTTTTTATTATTTTTATTTTAGACAGCAATGTCAAAAGAGCTTTAAAAAATATCGAAGCAATCAGAAATATCCTCAATTCCTATTTACCACAAATCCGCTCCCGCTTTCGCTCACATCGTCGCCATGCCCTTTCATCGAACTCTAACACAATCATTTCATAACAATAACAATAAACTGACTTTAATTTGAATACCTAAATTATATTCGGCATTGTTTGACAATAATACTTACTTAGTGGAAGAAATTCGCCATGATTGTGGTTAAGTCCGGCGGAAGAATTTCAGGGCTTACTACTAATAGTACGCTTTTAAGAGGAGTATTAAACGTCTTAATCTGCACCTTTCTATACAAAAGGCGATAACGGTTTTCACCCCGTAAACATAGTCCGATTCTTATAATTTTTGGAAATGATTTAAATATACTTAAAGACTAGGTTCGTACGATTTTATTTTTTAGAAATATTACAATTATAAAAAGATATGACTTCCATATTATTGGTATGGGAAAGAAAAATGGTTACGTGTGTAATATTTCTCAAAAATTAAAACGTACGTCTTTAAGTATATCTACATCATTTCCAAAAATTATCAGGAAAGGGAATCGGACTATGATATCGCATTTTGTATGGAAAGGTGCAGGTTAACACTCCTCTTAACTAATTGATTGTGTCTAGCTCGGTCTAATGCTATCAATAGAGCATTGTAAATGTAAGAACGAATAGTCTGTCAGTATCTTAATTTGTTACCAAATCCTTAACTCAACATACATAGATACATAAAATCACGCCTTTATCCCTAATGGGGTAGGCAGAGTAAAAACGACCTAAACATAGGTCGTTCCGCCACTTCTGACTAGTTTTCAGGGTTAATACAGATGATGATTATGTATATTGCTATAGTGACGGGTTGTCAGCCCATCGCCTATATTGTTATACACTGAAACCCTCGTTTCCTTTATCAGATTTTTACAGCATGCACAGGAGGAGATGCAGCTGGCACATTCTATGTTTTTCTATCGCTTCCAGTCCAGCATGGAAGCACCTTCCTTAACTCCTTCAAAATATATGTTTTCCAAGAAAAAATATCTTAGAATAAACAAGTTTATAATATTATGCACGTTTTAAATCGTCGCATGACGTTGTAGATAACGATAATCACTATTGGGATTTAAAGAGCACGTAATAATGTTTTGCTACCTAAGCAAAATATATAATTTATTTATGTAGGTAAATAAGTCATTAATTAGTCGTCAGGTGGCGATGTCTTTTTGCTTTAGACGACGAGGCAATTCCAAGATAAAGGAAATTTAATTTTCTTCTCTGAATGTGAATTCTTGGAAAAAGCGAGTTCCTATATATTTAATTAAAACTCCAGCGCGATGTTCAACTCAGATTTGCTTAATTACAAGTGTTAGAGAAAGATGACAATTACTGATTACTTGGTAAATAGTACCTAATGGCAACTAGAAAGTGTTAGGGTCAGTTTACACCGGGAAGCGACGCGACGCGGCGGCGCGAAGCTGCTTGAAGATGCATGTAATTTGTACCACGAAGTAACAGCTCCAGATTTTCGAGTTCTCGAGTTCTGTCAATGAAACGTTTATAATTTTGCATAGTTAATAAAGATTTATGTTGTAATGTAATGTTATGCGCCGCGTCGCTTCTCTGTGTGAATTAAGAAAGCTGCGATTACACTTCCCGGCCGATCAGGCCCGATTTGATATAGATTGCTGCTTAGCTTCAGTAGTTTTTTAAGTAAGACTCGTGCACAAGCAATGTAACATAAAAACGGGCCCGATCGGCAGGGAAGTGTAATCGCAGCTTTCTTAATTCACACAGAGAAGCGACGCGGCGCATAACATTACATTACAACATAAATCTTTATTAACTATGCAAAATTATAAACGTTTCATTGACAGAACTCGAGAACTCGAAAATCTGGAGCTGTTACTTCGTGGTACAAATTACATGCATCTTCAAGCAGCTTCGCGCCGCCGCGTCGCGTCGCTTCCCGGTGTAAACTGACCCTAACACTTTCTAGTTGCCATTAGGTACTATTTACCAAGTAATCAGTAATTGTCATCTTTCTCTAACACTTGTAATTAAGCAAATCTGAGTTGAACATCGCGCTGGAGTTTTAATTAAATATATAGGAACTCGCTTTTTCCAAGAATTCACATTCAGAGAAGAAAATTAAATTTCCTTTATCTTGGAATTGCCTCGTCGTCTAAAGCAAAAAGACATCGCCACCTGACGACTAATTAATGACTTATTTACCTACATAAATAAATTATATATTTTGCTTAGGTAGCAAAACATTATTACGTGCTCTTTAAATCCCAATAGTGATTATCGTTATCTACAACGTCATGCGACGATTTAAAACGTGCATAATATTATAAACTTGTTTATTCTAAGATATTTTTTCTTGGAAAACATATATTTTGAAGGAGTTAAGGAAGGTGCTTCCATGCTGGACTGGAAGCGATAGAAAAACATAGAATGTGCCAGCTGCATCTCCTCCTGTGCATGCTGTAAAAATCTGATAAAGGAAACGAGGGTTTCAGTGTATAACAATATAGGCGATGGGCTGACAACCCGTCACTATAGCAATATACATAATCATCATCTGTATTAACCCTGAAAACTAGTCAGAAGTGGCGGAACGACCTATGTTTAGGTCGTTTTTACTCTGCCTACCCCATTAGGGATAAAGGCGTGATTTTATGTATCTATGTATGTTGAGTTAAGGATTTGGTAACAAATTAAGATACTGACAGACTATTCGTTCTTACATTTACAATGCTCTATTGATAGCATTAGACCGAGCTAGACACAATCAATTAGTTAAGAGGAGTGTTAACCTGCACCTTTCCATACAAAATGCGATATCATAGTCCGATTCCCTTTCCTGATAATTTTTGGAAATGATGTAGATATACTTAAAGACGTACGTTTTAATTTTTGAGAAATATTACACACGTAACCATTTTTCTTTCCCATACCAATAATATGGAAGTCATATCTTTTTATAATTGTAATATTTCTAAAAAATAAAATCGTACGAACCTAGTCTTTAAGTATATTTAAATCATTTCCAAAAATTATAAGAATCGGACTATGTTTACGGGGTGAAAACCGTTATCGCCTTTTGTATAGAAAGGTGCAGATTAAGACGTTTAATACTCCTCTTAAAAGCGTACTATTAGTAGTAAGCCCTGAAATTCTTCCGCCGGACTTAACCACAATCATGGCGAATTTCTTCCACTAAGTAAGTATTATTGTCAAACAATGCCGAATATAATTTAGGTATTCAAATTAAAGTCAGTTTATTGTTATTGTTATGAAATGATTGTGTTAGAGTTCGATGAAAGGGCATGGCGACGATGTGAGCGAAAGCGGGAGCGGATTTGTGGTAAATAGGAATTGAGGATATTTCTGATTGCTTCGATATTTTTTAAAGCTCTTTTGACATTGCTGTCTAAAATAAAAATAATAAAAAAAAATCTTACAAAAATAAAATGAATAGAATAATACAGAATTTATTGAGTATAGAATTCAGGTAATATGATTTCAGATTTTATACATTAAAAGGCGTATACACAAGAAAATTAGTACTTTAAAATCATAAGTCATAACATAACATAAAATGAATTAACAAACTTAAAACTTTAAAAATTCAATTGCAATTGTTATGTTTTTTAATTCAATTACCCTCGAATCCCTTAGCTGGTTTTTACAGCATGTCCGGGAGGAGATGCAGCTGGCACATTCTATGTTTTTCTATCGCTCCCAGTCCAGCATGGAAGAAATAATAGGTAGTACAATATGTAATTTCATACGCAAGGACCTGTTCTCGCTATCGCAAACGGTTCCGCCGACAACATGGCCGCGGTCTAAGCGAGTCTACTTTGTTTCTGAATATTTTACAGCTCGTTCGTCCTAGAAACGTCGGCTCGTAAAAGGTATTCAGTCAACGCTGAGGAACGACTCAGGTCTGAGAGTGTGGCAACTCTGATTTGCTTGTCCACAACTCACAAGTCACAACATTGGCAGAAATGAAGTACCTACCTGCTTGATATTTGACAAGTTTGTCGATTTCTGATTCAGGTATGATGGATAAGGTACGTTTTTGATATAAGTAAAAAGTGTATATTAAATACAAATAAGATGCGAATGATGCTTATTTTTACAAAGATTTCTTTAGAATTTAAATTTTACGAGAGCAGTCTTTCGAAAGACTTAACACTGGTGTGGCATTGGTGTGACGGTTAATCCGCAGGGGTTTAATCGCATTACATTTTTCTTCCCTACCTGTCACCTATTTATTACTTCTTCTTCGTTAATCAACATTCATTATTCAAAAGGGATAACAACAATGATCCAACGAGCTTATAAGAAGATGAGCCTAAAGGCCGTCACAGACGTGGCTATAATATATATTAATATGAAGGATGTGGTGATCTCTGGTTACACACAAATTGTATGCAAACAGAGGTCACCAGATCTTTTATAATAATATATTTTAGAGCTACGTCTGTAACGGGCTTATAACAGTTGTAAACTCAAAACCGCAAAGGCGGTTGAATGATTCAACTCTTTGTGCTCAACTCACGACTCTAGTACCTAAGTCCTCGATTCTAGAGCAACGTATTTTGACACTTGAAAAGATAAAAAAATACAACCATTCGCTAACGGTGCATCTCCATACTTTCTTTTTTATTATAAGCTAGATTTTCGGACCGCGGTTTTGCGGACTTCCCGTAGGTTCAAATTATTTTACCGCTATAAAAAGTAAGACGCCTAAATTACTTCTGATTAAGGTTAAATAATAATGTCACGATGTGATGAAATTATTAAAAAATATCAATTTTGTGATCGAATCACAACAAAAGCCCTCATCCGTATCGGGAGCCCATGGCTCAGACCACTAGACTACGGCAGTTAGTTACACGGAGTTTAAGTATAACCTGGCCCTTTTCAAGGCCAGATTAATAAATCACAATCTAGGCGAGCAGAGCATACACCTTACAACGTCAAGATGGCAGCCAAGGAAACTGCAGCAGCACTGACGTTTCCAAATGAAACAAGGTTAATTGCAACCGATAATGATAATGAGGGATGCTCGGAAGCTTGTCGAGAAAGTTTGAGGTCACATTCAATTTGGTCACTGACCATTATCAAGATTCAACGAGTCGTCGACACAGATAGTCTATTCATTATAGGGTAGGTAGAGGGTTAAAAACACTAAAGAGCATTTTCGCCAGGTCTGACTAATAAAGAGTCGAAATTCTAGAAACATATGAATACGTATCGCTGTATCAATTAGGGTCATCGTCTAAATTGTATACTGAATCCCTTTCTTTTACATTATTTTACAGTATGCCTTCTTTGAATATAATTTTTTTTTATGTTCACATGGATTTTCTTTTATGTTATTCAATACTCTAATTTAGCGCAAAAAAAATCAGCGAAATAAACCTAACCTATTAATTAAAAAACAAATTATTTTTAAAAGGCAAGATATACCTACCTTAATTGGTTTTAAATATCTCTTTGATCCCATTTTGTTTTAACTAAGAGCTCTTATTTATTTGCCCTTTAACCTCCTTTGACAGAATAATAAGTAAGTACCTATACCTAGGTATCTCTTTGCAAAAGGCAAAACCTAACCTCAATTTCTGTACAAAGTGATTTTTCCCTTTTGCGTTGTCTAAATTAATAAAGTACTTCTTTGTTTTCCTATGATTGAGGGTTTTCGCTGAAGTTTCTTTTTTACGATAATTGATGCATCTCGTAATTTCACGTAAAATCAAATATTGAATATTATTAAACTTACACAGGTAACGTTACTTTGAAACAGTAGCTGTTATTGAAGTCATAGAATTTATAAAAATAATTAGAGAGAAAATCTATATTTTTAGATTTTTTTAGATATTGAAAAACCCTTGACTACACAAAATTCTGTGAACGAATAAGTAGTGATTTTTTTGACTCGGCACTTTTGATTGGTGTGGGTGTCACAAGAGATTTCAACGATACCTAATTAGTCCCATTTTAGGTTTCACTAGCTGTGCCCACGACTTTGTCCGCCTACATTGAGTAAGTACCTACCCCGGTTTGTATGGAAAACACGCAGTGTCGAACATACTGAACACCACCTGAAAATGCTTCTCCGCGCGTAGGAGCAGGATCTGCTAGCCCGCGCAGGGAAGCGTGTTTCTCTCGTCTGTATAAAAAACAAGCTTCCGCGCGCGGGCTAGCAGATCCCGCTCCTACGCATGGATAAGCGTTTTCAGTATGTTCAAAACTGGGTGTTTTCCCTAAAAACCGGGGTTCTTACTCAATCATTGTTAGAATTTAGAACTTATTCAATGAGTCTAGGTAACAATCAGAATTCAATTTCCAGCCTACCCCCTAACTTAGGAAACGTGATTAGTTGAATCCTGCGTTTGAGTTCAGGTAAATAAAAAAAAACAGTTGAACAAAATAAATCCCTTCAAAATTGGTTAAATATAATCAAAATTCTATTCCCTGCCCCTAAGTCTGGTTGCGTTATTCTTTGTACCTTTTGTTAGAGTCCAGGTAGGTAACACTCAGTCGAATAAAAATAGTGCCATCGAAATCGGTTAAAAAATATTAAAATTCAACTCCCTGCCTACCCCCTAAGTCAGGTAGCGTGATTATTTGTATTCTAAGTTTGAATCTGGGTAAAACATAGTCAAATAAAAAAAGTCCCATCAAAATCGTTCCAGTAGTTTTGGCGTGATGTGGTAACAAACAGACGGACAGACCAAAATTCTAAAAAACAAAAAATTGGTATTGGTATCGCTAAACAAGCATTGTTGCAATTATTTTTTCGCAAAAATATTCAATGTACAGACACGACCTTTCTAGAGATTTATTATTATGTTTTGTATAGATTTCGGTTCCTGGAATCTGACTGTAGCAAAATACGTAGGAGTTTTAAGTATTTGCTATGAAAAGCAAAATTGCAATTTAAAGAAATACGAGAAAAGCTTGCCTGGAGCTCGGAATTCATTGCCGCTGTTTCTTTTCAAATATTGTGCTAATTATGATTTTGTAAAGTCATTTCTTAGGGCAACCATGGGCTACTAAAGACATAAGTTCACTTTATCTACACAAGGCAGGGAAGTCTTTAAAGACACATTTCTAGAAAACGATTGCTGAGAGAAACCGAGACTATACCTAATCATCCATTAGTTTTTAAGAAATAATTTTATCAGTGTACGTACCTACGACCTATTTATTTGTTAGGTGTATCGCTTATTTTAATTTTATAACGAAATGTGACGTCGCTATCAGAACTTCCTTGTCCAATTTAACCATCGAATTCAAACTTCTTGGATTATTAGTTAAATATAAAGCAATTTTTAAATGCTTTTCTGAAAGTTTCTGAATAAAACAATAAAGAAAATTCTCCGAAACCTTTTAATACGAGTATAGTAGCAAATCCTCCTCTGTACCGTATTGGCAATCTCAGAAAAGGTACTTCTCAAAAACTATAGGTACAGTAGGTACCTGGTACCTGCACATGCGTCAAAGCGTGTTGCGTATATTGTCAAGTGCCTCTATTTTGCATGTGTACCGAGAAATATTTGAGTAAATACTTTGAGGCTTCGCCAGGTTACAACCCATGTTTCTAGCTTATTATTCATGACTTGTGCATGTCTATGTGATTCAAAATAAGTCAAATTATAATTATGTTTACAATTAACAGTGTTATATAAATATGTTAGATCTATAACATAAGCTCTAATCCATCTTTAAACTGTTTTCGATTTCTGCTATTCAATCAGATCTCCCTAGACCAAAACCATAGTCAGAACCTCGATATTTGCTATGTGTAAACTCAGAAATGTATGAAAATATATTATTCTAATATTATGGAGCATCAAAAATCTAATAATTTCAGTCAAATGACGCTATTGACTAGATTCTTTGATGGATGTCTGAGGATAAAATTAAAATGGTCTGACCAGTCTCATACCATATTTGCAAGAATTTATATAGGTAGGTATACTGCAAGTAGTTTTCAACGCTCTAGCGATGTTTTCAAAGGGCTGGATAAGTCATTTGACAGCTCCTGACTATTTTCATCATAAAATCCATGAATTTAGGTACTGCAAGTAGTTTTCAACGCTCTAGACTATTCGGTCGAGGTTGGCAAAGGTTCGTGCGTACTGCAGCGTTGCATCTCTTGCGGTCACAACTGCATTGATTGTCTCTGGCTGCGCTTGCGCTGGCACCAGCCTTGGGACCGTGCTATTTAGCCGACAACGAAGCGAGGATGGGTATTGATGTTAAGGGTCAATCATACCGAGAAACGACGCGACGCGGCGCGCTCTTTTTAAAAGCATGATACAATATAGAAGTTTATTTATTATATAAAAACATTTTCCTCGCGGCGGAAAATTGCTACAAGAGGTTTTACTGTTTTAATGGCTTAGCTTCGTTAGTTGGCCATCATGACTCTCATCTCGCACTAATGATGCTCTTGGTATTAGTGAATCAGCAAAGTGTGTTCCTCCCCGACTGTTTCAGGTAATAGTACCTGAACCTACTGTTATACCTGAACTACTGAACTGAGTAATTTTTGTTAAACGTGTACATTTAACTAAGTGGGTACAGTAAGTATTAAGGACTCACATAGTTTTCCCTAATTAGTACAATATGTGATTACGATTATGATGCTTGACGAAATAACTATTTGGTAATAGAACAGGATTTTAGACATAACTAATCGAGTCATTGGTAAATATGAATAAATTATAAAATGATTCCAAAATTCACGTCTGTGAAAGTCTTAATTAGGTTTAAATGAATGATTAATCACGAATTCTAAAATTTACAATTAGATTATTATTTTGAACGGGATTATTACCGCGATTATACTTATTTTTACCTCGATATTTCAACGCAGTTTCATGCTTCATCGTCACGAGCAGACCAGAGCATGGTTGCAGGTCAGAGCATGGTTGAGTGCCTACCCATAAGACAAAAGTTTAGTCTGGCGCGCATTATAACCCTGCTGGGCGCCACTGCACTCTTTCAGAGGGTGGTAAAGAGTCGTCAGTCAGGAGACTCTAGTAAGTAAACACAAAAAGAAACCCCCTTTACACACGATTTCCCAGAGAGTAAAGCATTATTGAATTTAATGTAATTTGTTGCTCTTAAAATATCGATGATTAGATAAATTTCCATACAAAAATCGACTTCTCGTAGGAGTAATACCTCTTAAGTATAGGCACCCCTAGCCACTAGGAGCCTTGATTTGACTTTTTTCATGGTGTTACCCAAAGGATAAAGTTTACTTCAACAATCCAACACCATTGTTGCATTTGAAGCTGGAAATCTAATAATATAATCCATTTCAAAAGAAACTATTTTGATATTTTTCTAAAACTAACCTCTGGTTGATAGCGAGTTTTAACCACCCAGAACATTATTTAGAAAATTTTATGTTTAAAAAGTAAATTTTATTTCATTGCCTTCATATAATGATAAACAAAGTTCTACTGAATATAACAGGTTTCGTTTTATTTAATTTTCAAAAACGCATTTTCTCTATTTTCTTCGAACCTGACTTTTAGGGGCATTTCAGATGTAGTATATGTTTCATTTTTTTCTAACCACGAGAAAACAAACCACCATCTCCCTAAGGAAAATTCATTTGTCTATTTTTCCGGTGCACTGTGAAAATAGGCATTGAGGCTTTGAGGCTATGATGATTTTAAGTGTAAGTATTTTCAATGATTTAAAATGTAGGTAGGTAGATACGTATTTGTTTTAAATTCACGCATATTTATGCTTATCAATCCTTGTGATAAGGCTCGGCTATATTTTTAGCTATGTTACTGTTTTATAAGAATATTTTTAATGATAATTTTATCACGTAAGGTGTATAATATTAAAGTTATAAAGATGTTCTATTTTAATATTAAGGGTCAGGTTTCGCAGCATGGTTTCCGTGTTCTTTTTCATTAGGAAAATATTTCACTCCCACTTTTTATTACCATTTACCATAAGCCCTTATTTTGACGCCCTTATCAAATACCAAATTCTATTAAAATTTCAAAACTAATAATTTAAATTTTATTCTAAATCTTACCTTTTTCACAAGAGATAGACAATGAAAAAAATCCAGGCTTATAGTCACACACTGTCAAATCTGTCACTGTTTTTGTAGTTGCCGCCGCTGCACTGTCCGTGACACTGATCGCAGAGCAAGTGACGGCTGCGATTGTGAAGCTTTGCGAGGCGCACGCGCATGACTCTTACTTATAGTTTCAGCGTCGTACCACTTTCCCCCCCATCGTCGAGCAAACGCCTTAAAATTTCTCTGTACTTACTCGAAAAAAAAAAATGCAGATTTTTTATTATCTTTTTTGAACATCTTTTTTTTTTTAAATTTTAGTAAGTATACTAAAAACTGTGCTTTGTATGCCGTGATCTTAATTTTTGGAATTGTAATTAATGGCTATTTTTGGAATAGTAATTACTGGCTTAGTTTGATCTCTCTGATTACTCAAAATTAATTATTTTGGAAATTCTAATAAGTGAATTTGCCCAAGGGATTGGAACAGGTGAATATTTTAAGAGTGTGTATTACTCATGAAACTTTACAAAATTATCTCAATTTTGTCAAAATATGAAAACATTGTATGAAAATAAAAATCGGACCATACAAATACGAATATAGTAGGTATATGGGAAGTCCAATTTTTTAATAACTTGGTGTAAGCCACCACCAATGCTAATGGTAAAGCGGTTCCAGTCATTCATAAGGCGCACAGTACCTAAAACTGAATACACATACATACTAGGTATGTAAGTAAGTTTTTTCCATAATCATACCTATGTCATATCTATATAGTGAGAGTGAACAGGCTTATACGCCACGCTACATACCTAGTATTATTTTGTGTTATTACCTACATACATACAAACAATCACGCCTTCATCCCTAATGGGGTAGGCAGAGCGATAACGTCCCAAAGGTAATTTCGCCACGTCTGACAAGTTTTGAGGGTAATTTCAGATTATTATGTATAATATTACTATAGTGACGGGTTTTCAGCCCATCGCCTAAATTGCAATACACTGAAACCCTCGAATCCCTTAGCTGGTTTTTAGAGCATGCCCAGGAGGAGATGCAGCTTTTCTATCACTCCCATTCCAGCATGGAAAAAAAGGTGGCCAGGCTACAGTACATTATAACATGTCATTACAATCATTACAGTACATTATAATGTGGCAATAAAAAAAAAACCGTCTGACGCGATGACATAGCTTTGACGGCGCCGGCGCCGGTCTGAACGTGTTAACATTCCCATCTCATAGGATCGCTCGTCTTACTTTCTAAAAATCAGGTGATCAGTGAGACAACTAAGTCAACGTACCCACCCCGTTAGATATTTCTAGATATACCTAATGTTACATAGGCTAAGACATAGGTATGTACCTACATCAAGGGTCAATGCTATTCGCAGCAATCATATTCATTTTCGCTAATTGTGGGAAATTCTATTCAAATATACACGTTTATGTGGGTACTTACAGTTTATAAGTAATTGCATTAACTAAATACCTTGTATTTATATTGTCTATGCCGCCGATGTAATATTTATCAAATGATGAACTTTCCCCAAATGACGAACTAGCTTCATCATCGGCTAATACGTACCTACTTATTTACTCGTGTAAAAAAAAATCCTATTCCAGGACCTACCTACATCCAGTTAATTGTGCGTGATTAAGTAAGTGATAGCGCACAAGGGCAAATTAATGTCTGCAGGTCCATGTGGATTATGTATGGAGATTATCAGAATCCTAGGCTTTCTCTTTTTATTGCAATGCATATCATCACAAGTGCGTCATACCTTTCACATTGAGCAGTCTCTAGTATGCATGCAACTGAGTCTAGCGTTGCTTACCAATCTTACCATAGATTAAAATGTACGTACTTACATAATATCTTATTTAGGTAGGTACACTTCTACATTAATATAACGAAGGGAAAAGCAGCTTCGTAATGTTCGTTATGGGTAAACTCAAAAAGAACAGCAAAAATCAACCGAAAACCACGATTTAATAGAAATATTAGTTATATTATACAAATAATAGGTAATGATTTTGTAGGAGGTGGTCATTTTGCATGAGAAAGTTAATTTATTTTTTCATTTCCTGAAATAATTTCCTGGTTAAAAGATGTTCAGTTTCGTTGACTGGTAACTCCTATCAGTTCGGGGGAAGCTGCTCTTTACACCCAGTATTGTAAGGCTCGTATTTATAAAGCGATCTTAAGATTGAGAGCAATATTGAGTGCGGATTTGACAGGTAATTTTGTACTGGAATTACATTTCTGATACGAACTCAAACTCGCTGTCACTCTTGAGAGCTGATTATAAATACGGGCCTAAAAGGCAAAACTACCGGTGTCTCTAGACTAAACTGTCTTTTTCTCAGTATAGCCTAAAGAAACTGGTATTCCTGTTTAATTTTTTAAACCAAACGGGAAATTATCCCTCCGCCGTCCGTTCGTCTGTCTGTCAGCAGGCTGTATTGTATCTCATGCATGATCATAACACCGTACCTATTATGTCGATAGATTTTTTTACGCTATCAGTCAAAAATGAGAATGCATAACTTAACTTTAATAATGATATCGATTCGGTGAGAACACGACTTAACTAAATCTTAACTAAAACTATTGCCGTCCCTTTTTGCTATCTCATGATAGAAAATGACAGGTGATCATTCAAGTCAAGTTTAGTAATTTTGTGCGTTGCCGAATTGCCCCCAATACCAATTCAGAAATATAAAAATACATACCTACACACAAATTCGTTTCAGGTTTATATAACATTGTAAGAAAACGTTTGCAGACGTTCCACTCTTATCTGGTTCACAAAGGAAGTAAGGTCCTTGGATGTCCAGAAGGAGCTGATGTTTGTTCCTCTCACACACAGATAAAGGTTGGTCAATATACTTACACTTACACAGAGATACAGGTCGAAATTCCACGGAACCACGGATCAAACATGACCTGTTTGTACATTTTAATAGGTTTAAATTATGTGTGTAATGTAAGGGTTCTACTTGTGAAACTGAATAACGTTTCTTAGATTTTTTCCTCGAAATGTGGAAAGCTAATTCCACCCGTGGTTTTACCCACGTGAAATGAGTTTTTCCGTGGAAATTAAGATTATTCCGCGGTGAAAAGTAGCTTACGTTTTATTCCAGGACCTAACCTATGTGTGTATCAATTCATCCCGATCAGTCCAATGAAAGTGGTTGAAGCTTGATTGAGTTACAAATATCCATTCATTCAAACTTTCAACAAAATAACATAACTAACAATGCTTGGTAGGTAATAGCTTAACAGCGCCTGACAAAAAGTTTACGACAAAATCGTCAAAGAGTGTTTCAAATAACTTGTTTTGAATAGGCAAATAGCTCACTAACATTAATTTGTAAAGTCTGTCTAATGAGTTGTTGCACACGGAAATGGCGCTAATTTTAAAAACATTTTACATTTGAACACATAAAAACTACAATAAAACTATTTTGATACTTTTACACAAAAAAAACTATTTTGATATTTCCATACAAATAAAATAAAAGTATCAAAATTGTTTTATTGTAGTTATTCTGTGTTTACATTTAAAGATTTTTAAAATTAGCGCCATTTCCGTGTGCAACGACTCATTAGACAGACTCTACCTACTGTACAGACAGGGCGACTAGTGTCCGGTTATAAACTAGTGCCTAATAAATATGATAATATGAAAATTTTTTTTTCAATATAAAATTGTGCATTGAGAAAATTGTTTGTTATTATTAGTAGTACGTCATATGGTTTACAGGAACGGAGTACTTTTTTTTACACCCTGTATTTATGTTTTCTTGGTGTATACTACCAATCCTTCAAAGGGTCAGGGCAGCCGAGCAGCACCATTGCACGTCGTCGTCTTCACGGTCCGTAACAAAAACTGCAATCAGCATTTTAACGCACCGTAAAATCTGACGTACTTCTCAAGGTAAAATAAATTATACCCAAGTACTTACAAATAAATTCATGCCAGTCTACTGACTGATGAATCGACATCTCGTAAAGAGCGAATAGTTGAGTTGAGTCATAAAGTCTAAACTCTTAATACTGAGATAGGTATTATCAGATTGATACTTAAAATGTTCGACACACGTTATAGGTACTAAACCCATTCTAAACTAACTACCTAGGTAAGTAGGTACCTACTTATAAGTAACATAACACCGTGGGTTTACCAAAAGGTCGAATTACATAGGACCACTCCAAAAAGCCTTTATTTCGTTTGAATAGAGGTGAAATTCGTAGTTCCAGAAGTGTTTTTGACTAAGTATGACAACCTTACGCGTAGCTGACTCCCGCGGCAAAGTAAGTACCTATAAACGCACAGTACAATGGTACATATATAAACTTTTGTTTTATCCAAGTTGTACTTGGAAAGAATAGAAAAAAATTATAGAACGTTTCTTTCTGGATTTTCCTAGTTCTGTAACATTCGTTGTAAGCGTAGCCGTATTGTACGTAAATTTCTAGACCGACTATGGTAGGTTAGGTAGTGCCAAAGGTGAAAATTAGGCAAATAGAAAGAGCCGCGGTAGTGTCGAGCCGGTAGGTTTATTGTGTAGAATAAAAACTATTTGTCTTTTATAATAGCAGTGAAATAACAAAGGTAGGGCACATTAATTTCACTGCTATTCTAAAAGACATAGTACAAATAGTTTTTATTCTACACAATCAAGAAACCAAATCTTATGTTACGTTGTGACGTCACGCGTGTCCAGTTACTTAAATTATAAATAAAATAAAAATAATGGCTGATCTAAAACCGAAAACCATGAAATTAGTTTTTTTTACATTACGTAAAGATTCAGAAAAAAAATATAAAATAAATATGTTTTTTTTTTTTTAACAAGGCGAATTCTGTGTAAGGCCCATTTCGGTCACTGCCGTAATAGATGCTTCTACTGTGGTCAAGTTGTTAATTATTTTAAAAGTCGGGCCTGCTCACCGTGATAGCCATGTAAACATTTTATTTTCCCGAATAGTAAACCTGAACCCATTAAATATTTTCTTTACACCTAAGTTTTTCTAAATTTATTAGTCCACTCTTTTATTTTCAAATTAATAAAAATTATTGCCGTCCGTTTCTGTTCTGTCATAACAGAAATTGACAGGTATAGACTTAGGTATGCTTATTAGTTAAATCGTGATTTTTGCAACTACGAATTTCTACCAATGTAATCTAATCCAAATCTTACAAAAAATTATAAAATAAAGCGTACGAAATATATGATAACCCAACCCTATACCCTAAAAAATATGATACCTACTACCTACACCAATTTGGAAGGTGCATATCAAACAAAGACCTCGTAACGTATGAAATCATAGTTCTATTACCGTCTATTAGGACATTTTATGGCTGCCTTGAACCATCATTCCCTAGAACAGGTGAAATTGTATTGAATCATGTCTAGGTTTCCACGATTTTAGTAGGGCGTTACTTCAATGGTACTCGTATAGTCACGCCGCGTAGGGGATCTATCCTAATAAAATTTTGAAAAATGTAGTTACGTTGTTATACGTAGGGACCGTTGCTATTATAGAAACATTAATACCATTTCATATCCTGACCATTCAAAAATAATAAACTATTTTATAAACAAAGCTTATTTTAGTACCTATATTATTATATAAAAATAAAAAAAATATTTACGTAACAGGCAATTACCACCAAATAGGTACGCTCTAGGTACTTAGGTCTGTCAAATATCAGCCCATAATTCATGGCATTTATGGCATCAGTCGAAGGTTAGGTAGAACATAAATCATGTGTTATGTAGCTAGTTATTTTTTTACGTCTTTTACAATCTTTACAGTGTAAGTGTAGCTGATAGCTAAATAGTAAGTCTATGCTTCAGTCATTCAAAGTGAATTTTTGAACTAGACATTGATATACGGGTGTAATAGACATCAGTCAACGAAACTGAACAACTTTCACAAGGAAATTCTTTCAGGAAATGAAAAAAAAAAACTTTCTCATACAAAATGACAACCACAAGCAGACAATTTGTATGAACTAGCCAAAACTTTTTTATTTCTGAAAAAAGAACCTGGTGATGAAGTTGTTCATTTTCGTTGACTGAGCAACCCCTATCAGTTTCTGGTACGCTGTCCTTTAAATCCCGTATAATATGTTTTAACACAACAGTTTTATAAAGCATGGTGTACTTAATCAAACTATGGTAATATGAACACGGAATAAACCTATCTATTGTCATTATTGTTATCATTGCATGTCATGGTTATTGGATATACAAACCATGCAAACAGTTTATATGCAGTAAACGGTCAGATAGATAGTACAGCAGACATACATAAAATCACGCCTCTATCCCTACTGGGGTAGGCAGAGCGTCAACGACCTAAACAAAGGTCGTTCCGCCACGTCTGACAAATTTTGAGCGTTATTTTAGATACAATATATTGTGTATTGCTGTAGTGATAGGTTGTCAGCCCATAGCCTAAATCACATGCTTTATTAAGCAGCAGGGGAGTCAATCCCCTCGAGGTTAAGCCAGTTGCCGTCAAGCTGGTCTAAATTGACGGTCAATCAGATGTATCCGGCAATCGCTTGGTTATAAAACTGGTCAAGATATGTATCTGTCACATGCTTTATTTATTTATCACTACAGCAATATACAATCTATTGTATCTGAAATAACCCTCAAAACTTGTCAGACGTGGCGGAACGACCTTTGTTTAGGTCGTTGACGCTCTGCCTACCCTATTATGCTGGACCTAGGAACGATAAAAATAACGTAGAATGTACCAAAGGCTTCACGGGCATACTGTAAAAACCAGCAAAGATACTCGCTAGGCGAAGTGTTGCTCGTTCATCTTATGCATGACAACAGTCCTATTATATAGATACAATCCCCACATTTATTAGTCCTTTGACGATCTGCTTACTCCATGTCGGATAAAGGTATGATTGTTTGTGTAAAGTATGTACCTACAAAGCAATCTAATACACACAGAGTCTAGTCAAAACAAATGAATCACAAAAAACAACGAGCAATCGTAGAGTATCTGGAAATTTCTATACGAAGCTACAGTCAGCAAAGGAGATATCTGAGCAAGGTTGCTCGAAACGGGTGAAGTTATTTCAGGAGGTTACTTATGGTTTGTCATGAAAATTCGTATATTTGCACAATTTATTTGCTCTTACAAATATACATACTTACATACATACATACATACCTACTATCACGCCTGTATCCCTATTGGGGTAGGAAAGCTTCAACGACCCAAACAAAGGTCGTTCCGCCACGTCTGACAAGTTTTGAGCTTTTAGGATAGATCTGTCTGTATATTGCTGTGGTGACAGGTTGTCAGCCCATCGCCTAAATTACAAAATAGTACTGAAACCCTTGAATCCCTTAGCGGTTTTTACAGCATGCCCGGGAGGAGATCAGCTGGAACATTCTATGTTTTTGTATTTGTATTTGTATAATTTCATAAAAATCCATATAAATCATTTACTGAAATAATTTCATCCGTTTCGCCAATCGCCTTTGCTGACTCTACTAGGCGAGCGAGCTTCAAGCAACAGAGTGTGAACGCTGGTGACGATAGGCCCTAGAAGACGGCGATCCCCAGCCACGTGGCGTGGGTGACGCCGCGCCCTTTCGCTGTCTGGTGACGCATCGGCTAGCTGCACACGGTATTGTACCTTACGATCTATCTCAAGATATTGGTTTCGATTGTCAAATCTATGGCATGGCATCTATATGTCGTAGGATGTTTTGATAATTCGAATCTTCGCGAAAATCCTAGGGATTTTGCGAAAACGCGGATAATTAGACAGTGATGAAAACATTGTCAAATCTTACTGGAAAAAGGCAGAATTTTTTCGAAAAAACTCATCGTTCTAGTGACATTTGATATCCTTAACAGAAATAAAGAACGCTGATTGGTCGGTTAGCGCACGCAAACTTTGTCACAAACATAATGTTTGCTGAGTCTAAAGAATTCCTTTTGAGTTGTAGAAAAAAAAAAGGCACGTTGGGTATCAATTTACAAATTTCATTGAAATGAAGGATAAGTAATGTCAAGCGGAATAAATTATAAAAGAGATATGTCAAATAGCTGAATTTACTGATTGTCAAAGATACACAAAACACTTATAAAATTACGTTAAATTAGAGGACTGGACAGGATTATTGGTGTCTTCTCAAAAGACATAATTTTAGGCGCTTACATTTATTTTACAGTTCATTGATTTTCTACCTCATATTCCTTTCTAATTTTGGGAAATCACAGGATAATTTTATTTTTAATTAGTTTTAAAAATAATATCAGGCCATGAATTAATTTATCGCGTCGTTTCACAAAACATGAAGTTCCAAACAAGCCATTAGCTAGAAATATTTTACTCTATTATTAGTACAATGAGGCCCGTATTAATAATCAGCTCTTGAGACTAACAGCGAGTTTGTTCGTATCAGCAATGTCATTTCCATGCTGGACTGGGAGCGATACTCTTCCATGCTGGACTGGGAGCGATAGAAAAACATAGAATGTGCCAGCTGCATCTCCTCCCGGGCATGCTGTAAAAACCAGCTAAGGGATTCGAGGGTTTCAATATATTGTAATTTAGGCGATGGGCTGACGACCTGTCACTACATCAATATACAGATCTATCTTAAACAACCCTCAAAACTTATCAAACGTGGCGAAACGAACTTTGTTTAGGTTGTTTACGCTCTGCCTACCCCATTAGGGATAAAGGCGTGATTATATGTACGTATGTAGCAATGTCATTTCAGTGCAAAACGGCCTGTCAAATCCATACTTCATGTATGTGTATTTAAACCTTCATCTTTTTATTCCCGTTTTATTCACTTTGAATATAAGATCGTTCATCTAAAGTTTTAAAGCTGCAAGATGTAATTGGAAAACTCTGTAACTGGAGTAAATATAAATTAAAATTAGTTTAATACCATCATTTTCAGCAAATGTGAAGTTCCTATTTGCTCGAATATTTCGTTTCACAGAAGGTCTATATTTTACTAAGCTCTACAAACAAATAAACTGAAATTATTTATTAGATATGGTTTTTTTTTTACTTTCCTGTATTATTAATCGTTGGTATGTAATATTACTGGTTTTTACACAGAGCGACTGCCATATTCTGACCTCCACAATAGGGTGGAGTGAAAATAGTACATTGTTTAACGAGGAGAGAACATGACCGATTCCCACGAGGGTGTAGTTTGAGGCCCGAAGCGCAGCTGAGGGCCTCAATACACACGAGTTGGGAATCGCATTTTCTTCCGAGTTATACATAGTGCTTTATACTACACCTATGAGGAAAATATTATCAAAAATCCTTGTAAGATAAAGAATGATATCACTTACATTAGAAGATAACTTAAGAACATTTGAAGTGTCATCATCCATGCGAACAGAACACAAAACAAACAAAACACATATTAATACAGTTACACATTACATCGAAAACACTAAACACTTAATTTACATTAAATAAGTCATATAAATCAAAGAACGAAAAATAATTCGCGCGGACATGTTGATTTTGCCATATTTTTTTACTTAAAAATATAAATAAGACAAATGAAGCAAAGCACATACTGCCAAAAATGTAAGTGGCCAGTATCATTTTGTGGGCTTCGACATACAAACTTTTTGTTTTTTGGCATTCGCCTGTTTCTAGTTTTGAATTATGAATTTAAAAAAATATGGCAAAATCAACATGTCCGCGCGAATTATTTTTCGTTCTTTGATTTATATGACTTATTTAATGTAAATTAAGTGTTTAGTGTTTTCGATGTAATGTGTAACTGTATTAATATGTGTTTTGTTTGTTTGTGTTCTGTTCGCATGGATGATGACACTTCAAATGTTCTTAAGTTATCTTCTAATGTAAGTGATATCATTCTTTATCTTACAAGGATTTTTGATAATATTTTCCTCATAGGTGTAGTATAAAGCACTATGTATAACTCGGAAGAAAATGCGATTCCCAACTCGTGTGTATTGAGGCCCTCAGCTGCGCTTCGGGCCTCAAACTACACCCTCGTGGGAATCGGTCATGTTCTCTCCTCGTTAAACAATGTACTATTTTCACTCCACCCTATTGTGGAGGTCAGAATATGGCAGTCGCTCTGTGTAAAAACCAGTAATATTACATACCAACGATTAATAATACAGGAAAGTAAAAAAAAAACCATATCTAATAAATAATTTCAGTTTATTTGTTTGTAGAGCTTAGTAAAATATAGACCTTCTGTGAAACGAAATATTCGAGCAAATAGGAACTTCACATTTGCTGAAAATGATGGTATTAAACTAATTTTAATTTATATTTACTCCAGTTACAGAGTTTTCCAATTACATCTTGCAGCTTTAAAACTTTAGATGAACGATCTTATATTCAAAGTGAATAAAACGGGAATAAAAAGATGAAGGTTTAAATACACATACATGAAGTATGGATTTGACAGGCCGTTTTGCACTGAAATGACATTGCTACATACGTACATATAATCACGCCTTTATCCCTAATGGGGTAGGCAGAGCGTAAACAACCTAAACAAAGTTCGTTTCGCCACGTTTGATAAGTTTTGAGGGTTGTTTAAGATAGATCTGTATATTGATGTAGTGACAGGTCGTCAGCCCATCGCCTAAATTACAATATATTGAAACCCTCGAATCCCTTAGCTGGTTTTTACAGCATGCCCGGGAGGAGATGCAGCTGGCACATTCTATGTTTTTCTATCGCTCCCAGTCCAGCATGGAAGAGTATCGCTCCCAGTCCAGCATGGAAATGACATTGCTGATACGAACAAACTCGCTGTTAGTCTCAAGAGCTGATTATTAATACGGGCCTCATTGTACTAATAATAGAGTAAAATATTTCTAGCTAATGGCTTGTTTGGAACTTCATGTTTTGTGAAACGACGCGATAAATTAATTCATGGCCTGATATTATTTTTAAAACTAATTAAAAATAAAATTATCCTGTGATTTCCCAAAATTAGAAAGGAATATGAGGTAGAAAATCAATGAACTGTAAAATAAATGTAAGCGCCTAAAATTATGTCTTTTGAGAAGACACCAATAATCCTGTCCAGTCCTCTAATTTAACGTAATTTTATAAGTGTTTTGTGTATCTTTGACAATCAGTAAATTCAGCTATTTGACATATCTCTTTTATAATTTATTCCGCTTGACATTACTTATCCTTCATTTCAATGAAATTTGTAAATTGATACCCAACGTGCCTTTTTTTTTCTACAACTCAAAAGGAATTCTTTAGACTCAGCAAACATTATGTTTGTGACAAAGTTTGCGTGCGCTAACCGACCAATCAGCGTTCTTTATTTCTGTTAAGGATATCAAATGTCACTAGAACGATGAGTTTTTTCGAAAAAATTCTGCCTTTTTCCAGTAAGATTTGACAATGTTTTCATCACTGTCTAATTATCCGCGTTTTCGCAAAATCCCTAGGATTTTCGCGAAGATTCGAATTATCAAAACATCCTACGACATATAGATGCCATGCCATAGATTTGACAATCGAAACCAATATCTTGAGATAGATCGTAAGGTACAATACCGTGTGCAGCTAGCCGATGCGTCACCAGACAGCGAAAGGGCGCGGCGTCACCCACGCCACGTGGCTGGGGATCGCCGTCTTCTAGGGCCTATCGTCACCAGCGTTCACACTCTGTTGCTTGAAGCTCGCTCGCCTAGTAGAGTCAGCAAAGGCGATTGGCGAAACGGATGAAATTATTTCAGTAAATGATTTATATGGATTTTTATGAAATTATACAAATACAAATACAAAAACATAGAATGTTCCAGCTGATCTCCTCCCGGGCATGCTGTAAAAACCGGCTAAGGGATTCAAGGGTTTCAGTACTATTTTGTAATTTAGGCGATGGGCTGACAACCTGTCACCACAGCAATATACAGACAGATCTATCCTAAAAGCTCAAAACTTGTCAGACGTGGCGGAACGACCTTTGTTTGGGTCGTTGAAGCTTTCCTACCCCAATAGGGATACAGGCGTGATAGTAGGTATGTATGTATGTATGTAAGTATGTATATTTGTAAGAGCAAATAAATTGTGCAAATATACGAATTTTCATGACAAACCATAAGTAACCTCCTGAAATAACTTCACCCGTTTCGAGCAACCTTGCTCAGATATCTCCTTTGCTGACTGTAGCTTCGTATAGAAATTTCCAGATACTCTACGATTGCTCGTTGTTTTTTTGTGATTCATTTGTTTTGACTAGACTCTGTGTGTATTAGATTGCTTTGTAGGTACATACTTTACACAAACAATCATACCTTTATCCGACATGGAGTAAGCAGATCGTCAAAGGACTAATAAATGTGGGGATTGTATCTATATAATAGGACTGTTGTCATGCATAAGATGAACGAGCAACACTTCGCCTAGCGAGTATCTTTGCTGGTTTTTACAGTATGCCCGTGAAGCCTTTGGTACATTCTACGTTATTTTTATCGTTCCTAGGTCCAGCATAATAGGGTAGGCAGAGCGTCAACGACCTAAACAAAGGTCGTTCCGCCACGTCTGACAAGTTTTGAGGGTTATTTCAGATACAATAGATTGTATATTGCTGTAGTGATAAATAAATAAAGCATGTGACAGATACATATCTTGACCAGTTTTATAACCAAGCGATTGCCGGATACATCTGATTGACCGTCAATTTAGACCAGCTTGACGGCAACTGGCTTAACCTCGAGGGGATTGACTCCCCTGCTGCTTAATAAAGCATGTGATTTAGGCTATGGGCTGACAACCTATCACTACAGCAATACACAATATATTGTATCTAAAATAACGCTCAAAATTTGTCAGACGTGGCGGAACGACCTTTGTTTAGGTCGTTGACGCTCTGCCTACCCCAGTAGGGATAGAGGCGTGATTTTATGTATGTCTGCTGTACTATCTATCTGACCGTTTACTGCATATAAACTGTTTGCATGGTTTGTATATCCAATAACCATGACATGCAATGATAACAATAATGACAATAGATAGGTTTATTCCGTGTTCATATTACCATAGTTTGATTAAGTACACCATGCTTTATAAAACTGTTGTGTTAAAACATATTATACGGGATTTAAAGGACAGCGTACCAGAAACTGATAGGGGTTGCTCAGTCAACGAAAATGAACAACTTTCATCACCAGGTTCTTTTTTCAGAAATAAAAAAGTTTTGGCTAGTTCATACAAATTGTCTGCTTGTGGTTGTCATTTTGTATGAGAAAGTTTTTTTTTTTTCATTTCCTGAAAGAATTTCCTTGTGAAAGTTGTTCAGTTTCGTTGACTGATGTCTATTACACCCCGTATATCAATGTCTAGTTCAAAAATTCACTTTGAATGACTGAAGCATAGACTTACTATTTAGCTATCAGCTACACTTACACTGTAAAGATTGTAAAAGACGTAAAAAAATAACTAGCTACATAACACATGATTTATGTTCTACCTAACCTTCGACTGATGCCATAAATGCCATGAATTATGGGCTGATATTTGACAGACCTAAGTACCTAGAGCGTACCTATTTGGTGGTAATTGCCTGTTACGTAAATATTTTTTTTATTTTTATATAATAATATAGGTACTAAAATAAGCTTTGTTTATAAAATAGTTTATTATTTTTGAATGGTCAGGATATGAAATGGTATTAATGTTTCTATAATAGCAACGGTCCCTACGTATAACAACGTAACTACATTTTTCAAAATTTTATTAGGATAGATCCCCTACGCGGCGTGACTATACGAGTACCATTGAAGTAACGCCCTACTAAAATCGTGGAAACCTAGACATGATTCAATACAATTTCACCTGTTCTAGGGAATGATGGTTCAAGGCAGCCATAAAATGTCCTAATAGACGGTAATAGAACTATGATTTCATACGTTACGAGGTCTTTGTTTGATATGCACCTTCCAAATTGGTGTAGGTAGTAGGTATCATATTTTTTAGGGTATAGGGTTGGGTTATCATATATTTCGTACGCTTTATTTTATAATTTTTTGTAAGATTTGGATTAGATTACATTGGTAGAAATTCGTAGTTGCAAAAATCACGATTTAACTAATAAGCATACCTAAGTCTATACCTGTCAATTTCTGTTATGACAGAACAGAAACGGACGGCAATAATTTTTATTAATTTGAAAATAAAAGAGTGGACTAATAAATTTAGAAAAACTTAGGTGTAAAGAAAATATTTAATGGGTTCAGGTTTACTATTCGGGAAAATAAAATGTTTACATGGCTATCACGGTGAGCAGGCCCGACTTTTAAAATAATTAACAACTTGACCACAGTAGAAGCATCTATTACGGCAGTGACCGAAATGGGCCTTACACAGAATTCGCCTTGTTAAAAAAAAAAAACATATTTATTTTATATTTTTTTTCTGAATCTTTACGTAATGTAAAAAAAAACTAATTCATGGTTTTCGGTTTTAGATCAGCCATTATTTTTATTTTATTTATAATTTAAGTAACTGGACACGCGTGACGTCACAACGTAACATAAGATTTGGTTTCTTGATTGTGTAGAATAAAAACTATTTGTACTATGTCTTTTAGAATAGCAGTGAAATTAATGTGCCCTACCTTTGTTATTTCACTGCTATTATAAAAGACAAATAGTTTTTATTCTACACAATAAACCTACCGGCTCGACACTACCGCGGCTCTTTCTATTTGCCTAATTTTCACCTTTGGCACTACCTAACCTACCATAGTCGGTCTAGAAATTTACGTACAATACGGCTACGCTTACAACGAATGTTACAGAACTAGGAAAATCCAGAAAGAAACGTTCTATAATTTTTTTCTATTCTTTCCAAGTACAACTTGGATAAAACAAAAGTTTATATATGTACCATTGTACTGTGCGTTTATAGGTACTTACTTTGCCGCGGGAGTCAGCTACGCGTAAGGTTGTCATACTTAGTCAAAAACACTTCTGGAACTACGAATTTCACCTCTATTCAAACGAAATAAAGGCTTTTTGGAGTGGTCCTATGTAATTCGACCTTTTGGTAAACCCACGGTGTTATGTTACTTATAAGTAGGTACCTACTTACCTAGGTAGTTAGTTTAGAATGGGTTTAGTACCTATAACGTGTGTCGAACATTTTAAGTATCAATCTGATAATACCTATCTCAGTATTAAGAGTTTAGACTTTATGACTCAACTCAACTATTCGCTCTTTACGAGATGTCGATTCATCAGTCAGTAGACTGGCATGAATTTATTTGTAAGTACTTGGGTATAATTTATTTTACCTTGAGAAGTACGTCAGATTTTACGGTGCGTTAAAATGCTGATTGCAGTTTTTGTTACGGACCGTGAAGACGACGACGTGCAATGGTGCTGCTCGGCTGCCCTGACCCTTTGAAGGATTGGTAGTATACACCAAGAAAACATAAATACAGGGTGTAAAAAAAAGTACTCCGTTCCTGTAAACCATATGACGTACTACTAATAATAACAAACAATTTTCTCAATGCACAATTTTATATGAAAAAAAAATTTTCATATTATCATATTTATTAGGCACTAGTTTATAACCGGACACTAGTCGCCCTGTCTGTACAGTAGGTAGAGTCTGTCTAATGAGTCGTTGCACACGGAAATGGCGCTAATTTTAAAAATCTTTAAATGTAACACAGAATAACTACAATAAAACAATTTTGATACTTTTACTTTTATTTGTATG
>JARACY010004190.1:0-28301 GCA_029255725.1 Scrobipalpa atriplicella | reverse complement strand
TGCAACAAATATACGAATTTCGATGCAAATTGATAATAATTTCCTGAAATAATCTCATCCGTTTCGAGCGCGCCTGCACAGATAACTATCTCCTATATGGATGATTGACTTTCAGACCAACAAAGTAACAATACCTCAAAATCAAAGTGAATCTCAGTAAAATATCTCTCTCTGCCCGATATGACAGTGGCCGACTTAAAATCCATCCTCATTGAGATCACCGCTCCAAAATAAAAGCCAGTAAGAATGCGTGTGCGCCGTATTTGATGCAACAAAGGAATCAAAGTAAGGTCTGTTTGTTTGTTTCTCTTTGTTGGCATTCGAGTATGGCATTTTGTAGCCTGTTATTGAAGAAAAGTACACATCTATAGCTTGGTACAGATTGGCCCGTGGAAACATTAAAACAAATAGCAATGTATATTAGGTAACTAAATTATAATTTTGATTTGAAGTTAAGCTACCGATTCATAGGGCTCATTGCCATAAGAGGATTCTGGTTCGTAGAAGTTTTTTGGAATGGTTCTGTGTGAAGTCGATCAATCTATACTGGGCTTACGTGGTCGACTAAGGCCCGCATCGCCCTAAATTCAGGGTAGATTCGTGCCACTCGATGGGAACGTATATGAGCTGATGACGATGATGACGTCAAACTCATCTATTGGACATGGCCTTGCTAAAAAAAAACTGAAAGGTGTAATGTAATATCAGCTTGCACTTGGACTTTTCGCACCGTTTCACGTCCTTCTCCGTCAAGGATGCTTCTCAGTTTAGAAGTATTCTTTACGAAGCTAAAGACTAGCATAAAAGCTAAATGCCTTTGAGTCAAAGGATTTTCGTATAAAATTGCTATCCGCCTTCCTGCCCACGGTTTTAGACCGTATTATATTAGACTTTC
Source organism: Scrobipalpa atriplicella (assembly GCA_029255725.1). Lineage (NCBI taxonomy): Eukaryota > Metazoa > Arthropoda > Insecta > Lepidoptera > Gelechiidae > Scrobipalpa > Scrobipalpa atriplicella. Next base: position 27,406 of record JARACY010004190.1, on the reverse strand, counting down.
TCACAAGAATAGGTAAGGCATTTTTCTATTAAATTTGCCAACATCACTCTCCAGGTTTTGTTATTATGATTTTCTTTGTACGGGAAGTAAATGTTGATTTTATCATCAATCACCTTACTTATTCTTTATTGTGATAGGGTTATACGTTGATCAGATAATTATCAAGAAAGAGCTGAGGATGGGCAAATTCCCACAGAAACTTTAAAGCCCTTTAGCATTTGCTCTCTGTGACTCCTTAATGTAATCTAAGATGCTTGTTTCGTAGATATCTATGTGATATTTCGACCATAATTTATAGACCTTACAAGCTCACAAGCAGGCTAAATAGCCTTCAGCGTGGGTGAAATAGAATACCTTACCCAATAGTGGTAACGTGGCTAGGTACACTTGAGGTTTCGCATTCTACTATAAAAGGGCCCAACAACAAGTGGTAATAGGCATATACGCCATGTTAATAAATCTTGCCCAGGAATTTTTCCGAGAAAATTTTAGCACGCATGGCTTCACTGTTGCTCAGTACACCGTAAACTGCACTAACTAAGATACTGCGGGCTAACTGCCTGCTTCGGAACCGCTATAAATCGAAGATGTCTGAATTTTATGAAAAATGGTGCAGTAAAATCCACCAAGAATGGTAGAATCTCACTACTATGGCAACAATGGTGATCAGTACAGCGGAAACTGCACTAACTAACTGCCTGCTTCGAAACCGCGTCAATTGTCACGGCAGCTCACTATAAATCGAAGATCTGACGAAACTGATGAAAATACTGCAGGAAAATCTACTACAAATTGTAGAATCTCACCACTGTAGCAACACTGGTGATCAGTACACCGTAACTATTAACTGCCTGCTTTGTAACTGCGTCAATTATCACGGCAGCTCACTATAAATCGCCTTCCGAGAGCAAACAGTGATTTAACGGTGCCACATTTCTATCACTGTTCTGTGCAAAGCTTTCCAGGAAATCCGAGAGATATCTATAGATCTAGAGATATATCTAGAGCTTTGATTCTTGTCTCGTAGGAGTGAGAGATTGGAAAGTTGGTGTTTGTTGAGTCAGTTGTTTGTATCCTTTAAAATCTGGTATCTGGTCCATTTCCTAATGGGGAGAGACTTTCGAAAAGCTTCAAAACGTGTGTGTTATTTTTATTTCGTTGTTTCGAGATAAGTATAAACTACAGAAGATAATCAATTCCTAATTAAGATTTGAAATAGAAGACGGTCTTATTTTATTAAAAAAATCGGTTCAATATAAAAATAGTACCTACATATCTGAAATGTTTTCTTTTTTAGTACTTTCTAAATGAAATGGGCAAGAAAAATCATTAGTCTTCTTTTACTAACGACACACAGTACCCATACCTATAAGGAAACTACTATCAATTTAATTATTGTAATTTCGAGCTTATCTTTGTCGTTCCATTTAGATTTGAGAATGTATGTACCTACTCAATAGAAAGTGGGCTATACGATTTCAGGGTCATCGTATCAAAAGCTGCTTTGGACACAATACGTATCCCAAAGATGAGGGATACTATCTCGATCACATACGTAATAATTCCTGGACTGCATGCCCCAACACGAACTTTCCCTTTCCCTATAAGGGCCCATAGAGATCAACGCCCTACATACTCAACAGCTTTTAATACCGCGCATATGCCTCGACCGCGTAAAGATACATGTACGTACAATACTACGTTGTACAACGTAGCTGCGACGATAGTAAAAGAAAAATCTCATTGTATCCATAATAGATTTAATCGCTAAAAAAATACATTTCATGATATTACCCCATAACAGGAGCCCATAACAGATCAACGCCCTATACTTCCACAGTTTGTAATACCGCGCACATGTTGACCGCGTAAAGATATACAAGACTCAAGACGCACATCTGTGTAGTCGTGACGTCATACGGGCAGTTTCGGTTTATGGTCATGGGTTGTGAATTTCACGGGCTATTATAGACTTTACATCGGTTTCAAGAACACCTGGCTATTTCCAATTTTACTCTATTGACCGATTCAAAAGTTTATAAGATTTTTTTTAATGAAAATACCTTTTTGATAGAAAAACATAGAATGCGCCAGCTGCATTCCTTCCCGAGCATGCTGCAAAAGCCATTCATCAATCATAACACTATCAAAGTAGTTGTAATATCAATGTAAATACCTTGACTTTGTTTTTGAATTTCACCTGGTAGGTTACACGAGCAACTGAATAAATAAAGGGCACAGGTGCATTTGCCTTGAGCCATAAGTGCCATAACACTAATTGCGACACTCATTTACTTGGGTGCAATATGTGTTTAGTGTAGAGTGCTTACTTATGGGTGTAAAAAAGGTTTTGGGGAAGTTGGTGTAAGAACAGGAAGTAATGGATGTAAGAAAGGTTAATTTTCATGGGTAAGTTTATTCATGCTTTATTCATGCCCTAAACTTTGGCTAGCTATTTTTTAACACCTTTTGGAGTTCAAAATACGTGAAATTCGTTGCATCACAATTTTCGAAATATTCAACATTAGCGGCGCCAAGTAGCTTGCCTTGCTTCGATGTGTACGGGAATATCAGTGCCAGTGATTCGGTGCAAGTTTAATCCATCGTCGATTTTCTATCAAAAAGGTATTTTCATTAAAAAAAATCTTATAAACTTTTGAATCGGTCAATAGAGTAAAATTGGAAATAGCCAGGTGTTCTTGAAACCGATGTAAAGTCTATAATAGCCCGTGAAATTCACAACCCATGACCATAAACCGAAACTGCCCGTATGACGTCACGACTACACAGATGTGCGTCTTGAGTCTTGTATATCTTTACGCGGTATCAACATGTGCGCGGTATTACAAACTGTGGAAGTATAGGGCGTTGATCTGTTATGGGCTCCTGTTATGGGGTAATATCATGAAATGTATTTTTTTAGCGATTAAATCTATTATGGATACAATGAGATTTTTCTTTTACTATCGTCGCAGCTACGTTGTACAACGTAGTATTGTACGTACATGTATCTTTACGCGGTCGAGGCATATGCGCGGTATTAAAAGCTGTTGAGTATGTAGGGCGTTGATCTCTATGGGCCCTTATAGGGAAAGGGAAAGTTCGTGTTGGGGCATGCAGTCCAGGAATTATTACGTATGTGATCGAGATAGTATCCCTCATCTTTGGGATACGTATTGTGTCCAAAGCAGCTTTTGATACGATGACCCTGAAATCGTATAGCCCACTTTCTATTGAGTAGGTACATACATTCTCAAATCTAAATGGAACGACAAAGATAAGCTCGAAATTACAATAATTAAATTGATAGTAGTTTCCTTATAGGTATGGGTACTGTGTGTCGTTAGTAAAAGAAGACTAATGATTTTTCTTGCCCATTTCATTTAGAAAGTACTAAAAAAGAAAACATTTCAGATATGTAGGTACTATTTTTATATTGAACCGATTTTTTTAATAAAATAAGACCGTCTTCTATTTCAAATCTTAATTAGGAATTGATTATCTTCTGTAGTTTATACTTATCTCGAAACAACGAAATAAAAATAACACACACGTTTTGAAGCTTTTCGAAAGTCTCTCCCCATTAGGAAATGGACCAGATACCAGATTTTAAAGGATACAAACAACTGACTCAACAAACACCAACTTTCCAATCTCTCACTCCTACGAGACAAGAATCAAAGCTCTAGATATATCTCTAGATCTATAGATATCTCTCGGATTTCCTGGAAAGCTTTGCACAGAACAGTGATAGAAATGTGGCACCGTTAAATCACTGTTTGCTCTCGGAAGGCGATTTATAGTGAGCTGCCGTGATAATTGACGCAGTTACAAAGCAGGCAGTTAATAGTTACGGTGTACTGATCACCAGTGTTGCTACAGTGGTGAGATTCTACAATTTGTAGTAGATTTTCCTGCAGTATTTTCATCAGTTTCGTCAGATCTTCGATTTATAGTGAGCTGCCGTGACAATTGACGCGGTTTCGAAGCAGGCAGTTAGTTAGTGCAGTTTCCGCTGTACTGATCACCATTGTTGCCATAGTAGTGAGATTCTACCATTCTTGGTGGATTTTACTGCACCATTTTTCATAAAATTCAGACATCTTCGATTTATAGCGGTTCCGAAGCAGGCAGTTAGCCCGCAGTATCTTAGTTAGTGCAGTTTACGGTGTACTGAGCAACAGTGAAGCCATGCGTGCTAAAATTTTCTCGGAAAAATTCCTGGGCAAGATTTATTAACATGGCGTATATGCCTATTACCACTTGTTGTTGGGCCCTTTTATAGTAGAATGCGAAACCTCAAGTGTACCTAGCCACGTTACCACTATTGGGTAAGGTATTCTATTTCACCCACGCTGAAGGCTATTTAGCCTGCTTGTGAGCTTGTAAGGTCTATAAATTATGGTCGAAATATCACATAGATATCTACGAAACAAGCATCTTAGATTACATTAAGGAGTCACAGAGAGCAAATGCTAAAGGGCTTTAAAGTTTCTGTGGGAATTTGCCCATCCTCAGCTCTTTCTTGATAATTATCTGATCAACGTATAACCCTATCACAATAAAGAATAAGTAAGGTGATTGATGATAAAATCAACATTTACTTCCCGTACAAAAGAAAATCATAATAACAAAACCTGGAGAGTGATGTTGGCAAATTTAATAGAAAAATGCCTTACCTATTCTTGTGAGAAAGTCTAATATAATACGGTCTAAAACCGTGGGCAGGAAGGCGGATAGCAATTTTATACGAAAATCCTTTGACTCAAAGGCATTTAGCTTTTATGCTAGTCTTTAGCTTCGTAAAGAATACTTCTAAACTGAGAAGCATCCTTGACGGAGAAGGACGTGAAACGGTGCGAAAAGTCCAAGTGCAAGCTGATATTACATTACACCTTTCAGTTTTTTTTTAGCAAGGCCATGTCCAATAGATGAGTTTGACGTCATCATCGTCATCAGCTCATATACGTTCCCATCGAGTGGCACGAATCTACCCTGAATTTAGGGCGATGCGGGCCTTAGTCGACCACGTAAGCCCAGTATAGATTGATCGACTTCACACAGAACCATTCCAAAAAACTTCTACGAACCAGAATCCTCTTATGGCAATGAGCCCTATGAATCGGTAGCTTAACTTCAAATCAAAATTATAATTTAGTTACCTAATATACATTGCTATTTGTTTTAATGTTTCCACGGGCCAATCTGTACCAAGCTATAGATGTGTACTTTTCTTCAATAACAGGCTACAAAATGCCATACTCGAATGCCAACAAAGAGAAACAAACAAACAGACCTTACTTTGATTCCTTTGTTGCATCAAATACGGCGCACACGCATTCTTACTGGCTTTTATTTTGGAGCGGTGATCTCAATGAGGATGGATTTTAAGTCGGCCACTGTCATATCGGGCAGAGAGAGATATTTTACTGAGATTCACTTTGATTTTGAGGTATTGTTACTTTGTTGGTCTGAAAGTCAATCATCCATATAGGAGATAGTTATCTGTGCAGGCGCGCTCGAAACGGATGAGATTATTTTAGGAAATTAATATCAATTTGCATGATAATTCGTTTATTTGTTGCAGTAAATCAATTGTACAAATATACGAAATTTCGTGAAAATCCATAACTAAATAATTTCCTGAAATAATCTCATCCGTTTCGAGCGCGCCTGCGCAGATGTCTCCTTTGCCGACTGTACCTATACCTACTACAACAAATATATTAAACATTCTGTATTTTGGGTTGGAATATAAAAAAAAAGCTCAAAAAAATAGCTTTATCGAAACTAGTGCAATTTTCACAGAGGACACAAAAAATTGATTGAAAAATGAGTGATCCATTTTTCACTTCGTCCGATCGTTCCCAGTTTAGTTTGAACAGAGAATCATCTGATTGATACTGTGGATTGATATACCTACTCTGAATCCAGATTTCGTGGCACGTTGAGTCGTTAGTACTGTCTTTGTCAATTGTGAACAAACCATGTCAGAGGTGTGTTAGGCAATTAAAACTATGACAGGCAAGACTTATCTGTTCACTCGATCCGATAACCTACCAAAAGAAGAATTTAATTGTTTCTTCGAATCAAATTATTGATCTGTTTCGCACACTTCCTATTCTGTACTTAACCATCCTATTCGATCATCAAGATCCGTTTCCGTTGTAATAAAATTCTTTAGCAGACGTTTGTAGCCACAACACAGATCCAAAAATACTTTTACGGACTACACGACAAACAGAAATTTCTTAAATTATCTCCCTTCTCGAGAATTCTTAAGGGGATACCTAGACGACTTCGCAATTGAAAAATCGCTAATATTTAATTTTATCTAAATCATTTTCTCGGAAAATAAAAATACTATTACAGCAGAGTTTTATAGCAGAGAGCTGTTTTAGAGTATATTTTAAACAAAGTATGTCCAATAGACTTTATTTTATATGTTTTCGGTACATTATATTGACTTATTCTAAAAATTCTGGTTATAGCTAGATTTTTTTCTGAAATATTAATTTTAAAAAATCCCTGTACTTTTACTTGTAATGTAGTATAGTACCTACTCAAAATAAAAAATGTTTAATATTTTGCTGTAGGTATACGCCTTAAATTATCTCCCTTCTGAGCAGAATTCTTAAGAAAACGAAATTGAGGTTATCTTATAATTAAACTAATGCCTTTAACCTTTTAAAGTTCGCCCACGTAAATTGTGTTAAGGCGAAAAGCAATTAGGTAACGCCACGACTTGTTGATTTTTGCATGGAAAGTTGAGGTAAGAAGATAAAGTGGATTATACAGGATCATCATCAGCCACATCAGTCCACTGCTGGACATGGGCCTCCCCAAAATTGGGGGTATATGCCATACTCACCACGCTTGGCAGGCGGGTTGGTGATCGCAGTAGAAGTTTTCCATTCACAGGGAACGCTGCTGCCCATTCCCTTGATTTATCCCTTAGATAGTCTTACGACACCCGCAGGAAGTTATGGGGTGATGCTATTCTAACCCGGCACTATACAGGGTCACTAGGGATTAATGGGTGCTGTTGGCAGGGCTATGGAAAGGCAATTTAAAATATGTAGGTTTAAGATCATCCCCTTGCAAAATTTTTGGTGTCTGTTTGGTTTATCATTTGCCCGATTAACAGTTTTTGTTATCAGGCAATTTTCCCGCTGCTAGAACATAGAAATAAACTAAAAGTAATAGCTTCCTTTTCTGTGCACGAAACTAACTAATATCGAATACTAAAATCTTATTTCTTAAAATATCTTAGCAATCTAGAGAGAGAGACCTAATATTTTCCCACGACAAAAATAAATAAAATAACCGTTTAAAAACACCATCAACTCAATTTACTTGCAAATGTTTTCCATAGAGAATCACGAACCGTGGGTGGCTCCACCATAAACATACAATGGGACAACGTCAAGATCTTGATAATGTGACCCCATGGTATGTGCGAAAGGGGCCAAGTACAAAAGCCATCGGGAATCATCCCACCAGATACCATAGACCTTTCAAAAACCTGCTATTTCTTCACAGATTCAAACATCCTTGGGTGGCACGATAGGTCTTCTCCAACTGGTCCAGGTGGCAAACGCAACCAAGTAAACGAGACCTGTAATTCTAAAGATGGTTTTAGCGATGACAGGTCATTGTAAAGTGGAAGTTCATCAGTACCAACGGTGGTAATGGCAGTTGCATCATCAGGTCATTCAATTGTTCAACGTTTACATTAGTTTATGGATAGTTTAGTCATTCTTTTGTCATACTTGTTCCAATTGGATGGGAATCGAATTATGTTAAATTCTACGTTCTGTCGACATTACTGCTAAACTTGCTGAATGGACCTTGAAGGGTATGCAGAGCGTCAACGGCCTAATGAAATAATAAAGGAAGTTTTCGCAGTCTCTTATCGAAGATACATATTTTTTTTCATAAGGTATATACAGGGTGTAATATTCGTTTGCGTTTTCGTCCTCCTAAAACAAGAATATTAGAATTTGAGACTTATGATTATGATTAATGAGGAAAGTCTTCATAGTTTCCAAGAATTCTTCTCACAAAACTACGAACCATAATTTTCTTCCAACATTTTTACCACCATACAAGATTTAGAAAATACTTTCCAATGTAAGCTTCTTACGACAGCTTATAAGAGCTTCATCTATAAAAGTGCGCCATATTTCCAGTGGCTACTAAACGTAAAACTTATGTAATATTTGTTATTTTCCATTGCATACAAGAACACCTGGCTATTTCCAATTTTACTCTATTGACCGATTCAAAAGTTTATAAGATTTTTTTTAATGAAAATACCTTTTTGATAGAAAATCGACGATGGATTAAACTTGCACCGAATCACTGGCACTGATATTCCCGTACACATCGAAGCAAGGCAAGCTACTTGGCGCCGCTAATGTTGAATATTTCGAAAATTGTGATGCAACGAATTTCACGTATTTTGAACTCCAAAAGGTGTTAAAAAATAGCTAGCCAAAGTTTAGGGCATGAATAAAGCATGAATAAACTTACCCATGAAAATTAACCTTTCTTACATCCATTACTTCCTGTTCTTACACCAACTTCCCCAAAACCTTTTTTACACCCATAAGTAAGCACTCTACACTAAACACATATTGCACCCAAGTAAATGAGTGTCGCAATTAGTGTTATGGCACTTATGGCTCAAGGCAAATGCACCTGTGCCCTTTATTTATTCAGTTGCTCGTGTAACCTACCAGGTGAAATTCAAAAACAAAGTCAAGGTATTTACATTGATATTACAACTACTTTGATAGTGTTATGATTGATGAATGGCTTTTGCAGCATGCTCGGGAAGGAATGCAGCTGGCGCATTCTATGTTTTTCTATCACTCCAAGCCCAGCATGAACACTTGACAGAAATAGGAGTAAGCTTACATAGACGAGATTTACACTTTCAAATTCACGATTACTTAATTACTTACTCAACTACTTACTATAAAACCAATAGTTCAAACTTAAACTACACATAAAAAAAGTTCAATGCTCCTTACCACGATAGTTTCAAACGTACTTTAGCTCAGTAAGTTGAAAGTTTTTAATAAATATTCCAACAGCATATACACTCTCGCTTTCATTTCAATTGACGGATATGACGTCACTGCTTCCGTATGGTTCGTGTTCAATTATTCTAACATGTTGAATACAATCAGTAGCTTTAAAAATTTCATTTTGGAGTATGGTGTTCTCCTATAGATGGTAAAGGAACCTTAGTTTTTCCAAGATAATTTAGCTTTATATAATTTAGCTTTATATAAGAAATATTTTTTTTATTTTCACTTCGGTAGTACCTATTTGAGTTTGAGTATTCGTACAAAACAAAAATACAAATCATTATTATGATACTCGTATTAGTATTCTTGTAGATGATATCCGTCGGCCATTCATTCTTATTTGACGCCAAGTGCAAAGTTGTAAACTTAGTGGATTTATAGTTCCTGTAGGAAGATTAGCAATAAAAATCCGTTGAATTATTATAGCTCTAAAAAAGGACTAATATGACGAGGACGCTGTAGGTCTAGTTCTTTATTTTTAAAACCAAGGATAAAGTGCGTTTGTTTTTATTTTATTTTATTTTGGAACGGAGAGAATTCGCGCTGTATTTCCTAAGTGTTTTTTGGTATTTTTATTATCTTTTGCATAAAATGTATTGAAACCAATTCAAATTACCCAATAATTAGGTCACAAAGTAAACCACCTTTACTGAATCTAGTATTTCACCCTGCGCCTACGCAACTCACCACAATGAGCCTGTGGTCGGGCTGCGGTCATAGAACACCCGGGTCGTTTCATACTCCAATGCACAATATGCACTGTTGCAATTTTTGACCTGCAGGATGTCCCTAAAGTAAGATTGTGTTTACATACATACATACGTATAATCACGCCTCTATCCCTTACGGGATAGGCAAAGCAAGCTTAGGCGTGTAAGAATACGTAGGGCGATTACACCGATTATCCACCCCACAGAATCCACTCTGAGTTGGATTCTCGGAAACTATGTCCAAGAATTCAGTCGCATGATGAAAGCATGGAAGTGTATTTATTTAAAAAATTAAATGGTTTCTGTTTGCATGAAAAGCATCACTTCTCTACTCTTAAGGGGATTACATACGGCATAAATGGTTGTTTTTGAGATCATGAAAAAATATAAATGTAAGGAATTAATTATAAAGAAATTTCTTATGCCTCCTAAACTATAAGCAGCGCTTTCACGGTTCCTTCGGGAAAATATCCGTATTATGTTTACCTACAATCGCAACATAGCTTTTATGGAATAAGCTTTTTTGTGCGTATTTCGCTCAATTTTGATGCGGCCACGGACGAACCGCCACCGTAGCGCGCGCTGTTTTGAACGATATTTCTAGGGCATTACGGGCGATGGTTGCATATCTTGAAATCTAGTTGCTAATTTGTCGGCTCTATACGCCTTAACATTTACCGCATAACGAACACGAAAAGGCAATTACAATGCAAACCGTTTGCACAAAGATATGACGAGAATGTCATAATTATCAGCAGAGCAAAGCAAATGCTTGGTAATTAAGAAAGCGATATTTGAATGAAACATTAAAATGGTAACCTAGTTTCAGTCAGAGAAATTAAACGAGTCATCCATATTAAGATCCTGTTCAGTATTTAGTTCAAATACACACGTTTCTCTGTGAAAACTGTCTACCCCTCGTGTCTATCCCTAGCCTGTTCCCGTATTTTACAGGGTCGGCTACCTAATCTAAGGGATTGAATGGGGACACTGGTTTTCACACAGATCGACTGCCGATTTAATCATCTACTTATAGTCGATACTATCTAACCCACATACGGCCTCAGCAAAAAAAAATGCCCTTGCGTCTTCTTGGATCTTCAAATAAATACCCATTTCAATGGGTGGGGGAAGGATGACTAAGGCCCGTATTTATAATCAGCTCTCAAGAGTGACAGCGAGTTTGAGTTCGTATCAGAAATCTCATTTCAGTACAAAACGACTTGTCAAATCCATACTTAATATTGCTCGCAATCTTGAGATCGCTTTATAAATACGAGCCTTAGTTCTGTAATTATTTTAGCCCTCTGTTTGTATATTGGTCTGTATACCTAAAACATAAGATAATGCTTTTACATTTTGTCTGTCAAATAAATACAGAATAATTAGGCAGATAAGGTTAGCTCTTTTAGCAACTCCTAAGCTAAGTCATGTCTCTTTCTTTGATGTACGTAAATGCTCTTCTTTGATACTTTGTATACGAGGAAATATCTTAATAATAAAGCCCAAACTAATTATCCAAATAACAATGCGGAAAACCAACACGGATCGCGTCTAATGTCATAAATCTAATCAGGCTTTTCTCTTAGGGTTGTCAGTCATACAGTTGAATATATTAACATTAGACACGAGTTGCCAAAACGATCCGCTAGATGTCGCTGTTAGTATCTAAAACGCGGTATCGTTGTGATTCCTCAGTACTACATAGTCCAAGCTCACAGACGCCTCCGCCTCGCTACGCTCGATAAATTATCGCTTCGCTCGCGATTTATCGTAATATTTTTGGAAAGTTCAGTGTGGGACCTGATTCTCATTACTAGACTTTCAAAGTTGTTGAAATTGAAACTGTTGACGTTGCGCGTTGTATTTTCCGTATGTATGCAATCGTTAGATTTTTGGGGTTTCCGGTGAAGAAAGGTACCTGAAATTTCGAGTACAGTGGCTTAATGATATTAAAATTTGACAACCCTATTCATGTGCCATCATCTTTGTTTGCTTGCTCTTCTCGACCTTGCCGTCGTCGATTAGCGGGCTCTGTTAGATTTGAATATCTATAATATACTGCCTTATTCTGTGTCGAATCTCGAATGTATGATATATTCAGGATTTGCATTATTATTGTGATGAATTGATGATACTAGCGACGCTTATAGAGTACTTAGTTAACAAAAAATGTACTATTAGGTATAGCACCAGAGATGTGATATTTGGATAATAGTAGTATTTAAAATACAAAATACTAATTGGGTACAAAATACCTATTTGTATTTTGTATTCAAATACATTTTGCACATCTCTGTACCTATAGGTATAGCACATCAATAATTATTTTCTCATCTTATTCTTTTCTTCATCAATCTGTTTGTCTGAAACCTAACTTATATATTTTCTTTATTATAGGTACGGGATTCTATGAATCCTCAGCTGACTGAAATATGAAATTTAAGGTAAGTCAAATAAATAAATATTTTTATTCCTGCGAGTGCCTTAAGCACAGCTGTGGACATAAGTTCAGCTTAACTAAAAAACCTAATGTCTTTTCTTTACAAAAACGTGACTATCATTCCTTAGAGCTTATATTTATCTAATTTATAAATACAACAAACTCTAAGACCACGGAAAAGAAGCATTAAAAACTATCTAGAAAGTTCTTGAAATGCCAAGCCTCGGCTCCTTCCATTAGGTACTCACTGCTAAGTCTAAGTGAAGTATACTGTCCAACTCAGATATACGATGGAAGTTGGAAAGAAAATGTACTGCTTAGTATACTGGGCTGCAGAAATTAAAGATAGGTTACTGCATTTCAAACAAAGAATTGTAAAATAGAGTATGGTCAAATGGTCATCCAGTTTTTCACTTCCATAGCACGACAAAGAATAGTTTACTCATAAAAACCATGGTCAGCAAAATACCCTGGTCCTTTTTAACATTGCAGATGGAAGAATATCCTGCCTAACGAGTAACGAGAGAAGCTCATATTATAGGTATAAAACATCAGATAATAATCATAAAATTCACGTATTTTCGAGGTACGTAGAGCGACAACTTTAATGACTAAGAAACTAAACAAAGTCTGTCAGTTTGTAACTAATCATCATCATCAGCCTGTATCAGTCCACTGCTGGATATAGGCCTCTCCCATGGCACGCCACTCAGCTCAGCAATTTCTGCCCGCTTTCTTACGAACACCATCGCCGCGAATCGGCAAACGTAGTGTAGGACGTCCTGAAACTAGGTGAAGTTTGTAACTCATCTTGTTTTAATTTCATTCAAACACGTACTACTCATTACTACACTGAAGGCGTTGTTCCAATCAATCATTGGAAGAAAATAAACGTGGTCTGTTAGTTATTCATTACGCTTCACAACATGGCGTGGAAAAGGCCTCTTTTCGAAGAATCCAGACAAAAGTTTCTAGGGTCGCAAAGTAATTATTTATCTTACTAAAAGCGTAAGAATATTTTCTTATTTCTCTACAAATTGAAGCAAAAATTGAATGATTTAAAATTATTATTAAAACTTACTTAGAAATATACTTAAATCGAAATACATATTGTATTCCTAATCAGGCCATCCTGAACCTCCATCTATCTTTAGTAATAAGAAAAAACATTTAATAAATCTATAACGTGTTCTTGTGTTGATACCCATCAGTTTAAAATCGTTCTTTCAGTATTTCAAATTAAAGGTATTGGGTTCCCAACCAACATCGGCCAACCCGTCGTCTCTAGAGATAATTTCCAAGTTCCTGGCATTTTAATGCTTAGCAAACTTCAGTCTTGTCTCGAGGACTTGACATTCAACATTCGCCTTTTGAAAATTAAAACACAATACAATTTTGGAAAGGCCTCGTCTGAATAGAGCTGAAAGATTTTGAAACAGGATTTTTTACAGTCAAGCCTCTATCCTTCATTTATGGAGTAGGTAGATCGTCAACAACTTCATAAAAGGGCGTTACCGCCACGTCTGACAGGCTTTGAAGGTCTTCTAAGATCTGTGTATTGCTTTAGTGATACGTTTTCAGCCCATTTACATCTATACACCGAAAAATCGGATCCGTTAACTGACTAGTTTTAACATACCCTGGAACAATTCTATATTTCCTAGAATTTTCCACTATAGAAAATTGTAGTCGTTATAGCACTTAAGTGTTGTATGATGGTGTTGATGCGATATGTCGATAAGATTGCATGGCGTGACATTATGACTTATTCGCCTCGTGGAGCAATCATAGCATGATGTCATTTCATCATCACGGCGAGGACATCTAGTCAAGAGTTAACCTGTTTGATCATTTGGAAATCATTTGAACATTGAAATTGGAATATTTCTGTACTTATTACAAAATAAAGTAAAGGCGGCTCTCAACGAGCAAATCACATATACCTACACAGGAATCCAATGCAAATATGGCGAAAATTTTTAGACCATTCAAGTATTTTTATTTTCGAGAGGTGTAGACATCACACGCCGATTTTATTTGAAGACTACAGATGTATTCAATGTCCTATAAAAAATGCACGCTAAACAACGATTTCTACAGATGTATTCAATGTCCTATAAAAAATGCACGCTAAACAACGATTTCTTCAACTGGACATGGCGGCACTAAACGTACTATACATAAACGTGAATCCTGTTTCCTTTTGCAATCCTGCAACTGCAAGTAGATTTCGTAGCACTGCCCCTTAAACAACCCTAATAGAGCACTAAGAGATAAATACATTTTATCTTAAGCGGGATAAAAAGGAGCAAATCTGCGCTGAACCAATTCGCCCGAGTGATAAATCTCTTAGAAATTGTTGAAGATTGAACCCCAGCGTGGCTGGAACTTAATAAAATTGAGAGAAAAATGCTTGGAAATAGTTATATTCGCTTGTCGCTTAAGGTGCCAACTAGAAACGTTGTTAAGGTTTATCTATTTGCCAAGGAAATGAAGAGCAGTGGATTCGTTCAGCAAGGTGTTGGAAAATGAATTCTATGGCGCTAAAGGAAAAAAAAAACTTGATCACCTGGTCGTCTGCCAATAAAGATAATTGCGTGTACTAGAGAGCACATCGTCTGTCCCGATCGCAGTCTTTGAAAATGATTGTTACAAAAAAGAGAAGAAAATACAGAACTTTATGCTATAAGCTGATTATGGTATCTTGAAGAAGTTTTCCTGCTTTTATACCGCTTGTGGTGTGTATATGTGGTAATCCCCGAATTCGCCCATTTGCCGAAAAAAAAAAAAACATTTTGAGGATTGGGCATTGCAAAACGTAAATAATCCTAAATTCGAGTTTTGATTTTGACCCGACGACTCACGTTGACCCGACGACCCATGTTGACCCAGCGACACACGTTGATCCGACGACCCACCTTGGTTTGGCGACCCATATTGATCCTGTATTTACCCGACAAAGTCGTTGAGGATTGAGTATTGAGTATTTTTATCTCACGACTGCCGCTCGACCATACTTGTGGTACGGACACGGGCCCATGTGTGCGTAAATATAGGTTAACTAATGCGAACTCACGCACACTAAGATATTCACGCGTAAGTACATTTACACACACAAGTATGGCAAAGCGGTAGTCGTGAGAATAAAAGTAGTCTACATGTTCGTTCCTATTCTACTAAATGCTAGCAAAACTACCGTCATACAGTTAAAGTCTCACGGTGGGCATTGCATTCCTACGGTCCCATTAAGACCCAACTGGCGTATTTAGCGATTTAGCGGGACTTTGGGTGACAGTGACAACATACCGTCTCATTCAGGACAAATGGTTTAAACTAGGTTAGTATATGTGCCTTGCTTGGTGCATAAATGAATAAATGTTGGTAGGTACACACTTAACTAAAATTAGTTTAAATCCGCCTTTTTCCGCTATGAAAGAACATAAAGGCAAAATCTGTTCAAGTTTACTTACGTACGGTTCTTATAAAACTATATTTAGAAGAAAATTATTATGACTTATGATAATCGAACAACACGCTATTACAACTATTATTATAAAACATTCAGTTGTTATAAAACAAAATTAGTTTTTGCACGATACCGCTCCGCAATAAAAATATCGTACAATAATTGCATAAACAATACTTTATTGTTCGTCCGACCTTGTTTTATTTAATTAACTACTGTAACGAGCCACTTCCTTCTTTTTACAACTAACGCAAAATGGCAATTTAGATATTATTATTTTTTTTTGCATTTTTAACTTTTTGAAAACTGTGTCACTGCTGTAATTTTTTTTAAATTATTTATTGACTGTATTAAATTTGCTTTTAATTTATCCAACATTGGACATTTTAATTTTTAATACCATTATTTAATAAAATTTTAATTATTAAAATGTTTTGGACTGATATTTCAATTATTTTACTCATGCGAATATCCCTCGATACAAAGAATTAACTAATTTACAGTAAAGAGTAAACCAGTCATAATTGTTGTAATATCTCCTAATCCAGAATAAATCAGTACAATGTTTGAATTAACAAAACTCCAACAGTTTTTCCTATTGAAAACACCTACAAAAACACTCTTATGGACCTTGTCTATAACTTCTCCTAGAACAACTCTATGACAAATTAAAACTAACACGATCCGTAGGTAACCTTCAACACAATTAAAACATACTCATTCACAACAATACAAAGTATAGTCACTGTCATATTCTCGCGAAATATAAGTTTGGGTTCGCCGCGTTGGCATCCAGATTTAGACGTTATACTCCCACCGATTCTTCGGAAAGTGAAGTCGTATGTTAATACTGTGTTGTGATGTGATGCGATGCGGTAGTATTTTTAGATCATTGATTTGATTTTTATTAACAAGCCTGATGGTGTAGTGGATAGGGCCGCTGTCTCCTGTGCGTCGTGGTTCGAATCCCACCACGTTCCAATGTGTTTTTCGGTTTTCGAATTTCATATGTACGTTTATTCGACGCTTTTACGGTGAAGGGAAGCATCGTGATGAAGTGTCATCGTGTGAAGTCGACCATTCCGTACGTTTTTGGGGACGTATACTACAGACGAACTGTGGCCATTGTTTTTACACTTGGCAAACTTCGCAAAATCAGAGAGCGCATAAGATGTCGTTTTACCTAATAGATACCTAAATAACGGCAGTTTAGTCTCCTTTCGCTGCCGTAACGTTGATTAGATTTTCTATCTCCTTTTTTTGTTTCTCAATTTTAAAAGCAATAAGAATACCTAATATTAAATTAGTTTAGAAACGTGTTAGCCCAAATTTACACCATTTCTAGGTAATCGTTTTATTCTGTTTAAATAATTACAAAGTTTGAATTAGTTTAGCCCAATTCGACAACATTATTTCTAATCTAGTTATTACTTTTGTAATCCATACTAATATTAAAAATGTGAAAGAGCCAGTAACTCTGTCTGTCTGTTACTCTTTCACGCCTAATTCGGCGGGATGATAGATTGTAGCCAGCACGCGAATATATGCTACTTTTTACCGCGGAAAAATACCTAGTTCCCACGGAAAATCTAAATTTCAGGTGAAACTGTGAGGCAAGCTTGTGCTTATAATAATTCCATCTTTTTATTTTTTATTTATTGACACTTAAAGCTACGCTTAAATCATACCACTAATTTCGCCGGAGGGCATTTGAATGCACGGTGGCTCAGCGGTTAGAGCAGGTACGCCGAAGGTCGTGGGATTGAATCATTCCCGTGCGAAATTTTTGGGATGTATAGGTATAGATGTTTAATAATTCCAAACGCCTAAAAACAAAGTTGGAACAATTCGGTTCGGTTGTTTACCGAATGGATTGTTTTATTTGGAATTTCTCGAATACTTGGAACTTCAATTGAAACTTTGAACAGGCCTGACGTGTGTCTGTTGCTTTTCGGTTACTTATTTCTGCTTTTCGTTGTTTGAGAAATCAATTTGATCTGAGTATTTTTATGAGAATGTTAACAATTTTGGGAGCATGCATAATTATTTAAGTAGTAAAGTTTTTTTTTCTTGCGTAAAGGAGAGGGAAACCGGAATCTAACTTTCTATCTAACTTAAATTTCAATTATTTCTAATTTCAGGTAAATATCCATCCTGTTTTCTCCTCAGCGCAATATGGAAACTTTTAGCCTACCCTAATACACAAGCAGGTAAAATTCTATCATACTAAAACCACTCTGATCACTTGATACTTTGAACCTGTCCCTGTAGCATGCTGGCATGCAGCTGCGAATAAGGCCGCGATAACGATATACATAATATCGCATTTATCTGTCAAATTCCCATTCAATTTGACAATAAATGGATATCGCGGCCCGGTCTGTATAAAATAAAAATATGCTTGCCAGTTTGTATCCAAAATATCTCACTTTTAATTCGAATGCCTCACAATCACTTCAAGGATCGATCAAAACATTCGGGTGCATCGTCCGCGGCCGTGACTCAGTCAAGTGCGCCCGCGTCGAATTAGAAGATCATCCATATAGTGTAGCGTAACATCCGTCTATTTTGGGCGCGACGCGACGCCGAGACGATGCGTCTTCCATGTTTTCTTTGAGGTCGGCTTTAACGCGAAATATATTTTGATGCGGTTGGCGCCATTGAGTTTTATGAAAATTTCGTAAGTTAAAACTATTTAATAAATTGGATCGGATCTTGGAACACATTTTCTTTAGATAGATTAGGGAGATTCTATTTCTACAATTCAGAAATATGACTGAAAATTTTGCTGAAAATTACGCACGTATATAGGAGGTGTGAAAGTCATCATCATGATTTGCCAGCCCTTATCCCTGGATCTAATGCGGTCGGCGCAACAATTTCGATTTTTCCATTCCAAACTCATTTACTCGTACTTAGGTACTTTGTTTTCATCCTTTCTAATAAACTACACATTCCTAAAGAAACAAAATGTCGGTCACACAATCCAAGCAAATTTTATCATAACAAAGGTAAAATACCAACGAAACACCTGCACATTCTGCAAAAGTAAAACAAACTTTTGACGTGAAACGTAGTAGCATTTCCTAAGAACATTATACAAGTCCTTGCTTCAAAACTATAATCTACGTAGCAAGGAAGTTCTCTTGCATTTATCTTACGTAACAAGGGCATAGTAGAAGTAAACAGAGCAGTATAACTTCTTATACAATAGACTTCAGCCGTAATAGTCCACCGCTAGACTTTATTCTCCCCTAATGGGAGGGTATTTGCCTGTACCTTGCCTGTACTTATAGCAACATCAATAGGTAACGCTGCTTCCAATGCCTTGGACTTTGTTATGTGTATCTTTCAGCTCTCTACCGTTAATATTTTTTAAACTGTACAAAACGTAGAGCCTGAAATAAACGATATTTAATTTAATTAAAAGCCCTTCATGGAGCTAAAAGGTTCAAAATCAGACTAAAAAACGCCTGAGAAATTGATTATTACGACGAGAAGAGACGACGATGTGATACCGACACAATACGGGAAAAACTAAAAACTAATCTACGTACTTGTTTTTTGGTAATCTCGGTTTGCACTGGCAACAGTCGTTAGGGCATCTACAAAACAGGCAGAAGACAATGCCGAGACATATTACTGTTCACTTTGCTTTTACTGTGACTTAGATAATCATCTCAAACTTTTCGTGCAAGGTTGTGGTTGGTTGATTTTAGTAAGTTTGAAGTTCGCTTCGGAACTCTACTTGGATTGTGGTCATCAATTTAGTTGGATTGCATTTTGTTTACGTCAGCTTTGAAAACAATAAGTATTTGGCTGGGGATCAAAATAACATCACATCACAGATAAGAAAATTTTACAACTTCAGCCAAGAATGAATTGTTTTGAAGGTACAAATAATTTGTGCTTCATACTTAACTTGCTTTTATTTGAATTTCATATTTACTTGTTCATCAATAATCTTTTCTTTTGATAAGGTGTCGCACTTTTGTATTGATATTTATAATCGTGTTTTGAAGCTACACACTCAACTAGCTATCTAATATCTAAACTTATTCCGTATTCCCCCTATATCGTTATCTCATTCATCCACTCGTCTATTTCTTTCATTCCCTTCCATTTGATACATCTCCTCTTTCATTCCCTCCCATTTGACATGTCTCCTCAACTCCTAATCTCCCATTAGGCCACTACAGCGTCCGGCCACTTCCGGTTTTCTACTGATTTTTATGCCACGTACATCCACCAAACTGTAGCCCCTATAAAGACTACATTACATACATTGTGATAAATAAATAAAATAAATAAATAAAATTGTTTTATTTCGGGCACAGGGTCCCATAGACAAAAATACAAATACAAAAATACAATTGAAATTAAATTAAAACATTAATCATATTAAATATCTTAGTCAAATATAATACTTTAATCTTTAAAGAATTAAAGATTAAGGCAGTAAATATCAATATCAGTAAATATCAATTGCTGAAGTACTTAACTTCATTATAGTTGTTGTCAAAAATGTAAAATACACTGTATACAGTACGTATTATCTTGTTACTGCTGTTTCTAAGCCTAGCGTCAAAAGAGGCTCTCGTTCTACGCATTACTGCGTAGAAGTCGTTAACTCTGTTCTCGGCAAACATGCCAGACGCACTACACCGCCACGGGAGTCGAAGCATGCATCTAAATGCATTGTTATATTGCACGCGAAGTATATGGTATATCCGTTGTGTATAATTATACCACAGTTGGCTGGTGTAAAACGCCTGGCAGTATGCCTTGAACAGAGTAATTTTTACCTCGTTTGAGCAGTGAGTGAACCGCCGAGCCAGCATGTTACTTTTCGCTGCGATGGCCCGCCGCTGTCTCTCCAGGTCTTCATCATCTTTGAGTGTGTCAGTGACGATATGACCCAGATACTTGAATGTAGAAACTACTTTCATAGGAGAACCACACAGGCAAATTGAAGGAATTTTATCTGGTCCTTTACCATATTTAAAAATCATTATTTCAGATTTTTTTACATTATAAACTAATCCATGTTTTGAAGCATATTCTTCACAGATGCCTATAAGATGCCGTAGCGCTCTGACAGAGGGGCAGAGCAGAACCATATCATCGGCGTAGCTTAGATTATTTACGCATACTCCGTCGATGATGGCGTGACTGTAGCTTCAATCTTTCTACTACGAGTTACAAATTACGAAGTAACTATTGTATTATTTATATTTCATTTTGTCTTTTTGCCTCTCTAGTTCTGACATCTCTCTTTGTTTGTTTACCTCTATTTTCGTATTTTCTTTAAAAACTTTTAATGTTTTGCGTCACCAATCTTCGACATATAGCTTTATTATTTTCCTGAACCTCCATTTGAAGCCGTTGTGATCTCTTCCGCATCATTCCTCTGATTTATTTTCCCTCTGAGTTGTGTTGCCGTGGCTGTTACAGATTTATTGTGTATGCGAGTTGCATTAAGGATCTGAAAATTATGCATCAATTTTTTTTTTCGTTAAAGCGTATGAGATTGTTTCTTAATCTATGATCATGTACAAAAGTATATTCTTTTTCGAACAATATCTGAGTCTTTAAACGTTACGTGACGTTACATTCCATTTATAAAATCATTTAAGTATGTGTTTTTTTTACGCCATTATATTATAAGTAAATATTGCTTGCCACTTCTTATATTCTTTGCTGGACCAAATCAACAACAGTAGCCAAGCCTCAATATTCAAACTTCCTGTGATTTTATTCATACATCCTCATTTCCTTACTAGTCTATTGTATCATATTTCTTTTCAATTTAATCTATCACCTAAACTATCTAAACTTGTTCCAGCTTCATCCTCTTTATCGATCCTCTTTATGTCCCCTTTAAACTTATACTAACCGTGACGGATCCACATTAGTCGTCCCAATCGGAACACAGCAGTGTGAAATTGGATTCTTTTTGGATTTATTGGATGTTAAGTGTCGGTCTGTTGAGATGGTGATTTAAATTGTCTGGGATTGTGGATAGGCAATATTATTTTAGTTTTAACTGTAGGTAAATAACCTTCGAATTTACCTTCTCTATTGATTGATCCGTTCAAGTTGATAATACTGTCAAAGCCAGTACAGGGGCTCGAAGAATTTATGCCCCTCAATATTTCTCAGATGTGGCGAAAACGCAGTTTGTTAGCCGTTGACGCTCTGGCTAAAGAAACATTTATGTGTAGTTGTACCAGTTATAAATGTACCTACTGGCAATATCAACCAACAACAGCCAAAGGAAAATCCTACCGAAGCACATAAATAGCAGCTTCGAACACAGATACATAATGTAACCACGACTTATTGTTGCATGCATTTGTTTAAGCTGTATACACTCAAAAAAATATTTAACCAAACTACTTTGGCTATTTTAGGAATAACCAAACATTGACAACATTCAAATTAAGTTTAATTGATTTGACACAAGCGATTTGTCTATAAAAGACAAAACCGCTTATGTTATTTCATGTTGTGTCATTAATAAAAAAACCTTTGATTACTCTTAAACTAACTGAATTAGACAAACTGAAATGGTTACAGGTTAATAAATTGTTTTGTCCGATTTAAGCATTATCATTGGTAACATAGAACTAAAGTATTTAGTTTACTTACAGCAAACGTTGTTGTAAGCCATAACAAAAAACAGCTCAGCAATACTTTCTTTGTTCATAAACAAATATTATGTTAAAAATAACCTAATTTATTTAGTGGAGGATGACAACACTGCTGGTTAGTAATATCTTGCCAAAGTTTTGTTTAATAATAAAAAAAGTTTAGTAACGTCTAGACTAAACTTTTGTCTATAATTAACAGAATAGTTCGTTTACATGCAGTAGTACCACTGCGCCTCCCGCCCCGCGCCCCGCGCCCCGCGCGCGCCCCGTTGCCAGCACCCAGCACGTGCTCTGTCTGTTCGTCCATTTGCTTGCTGCGCATCGGCCGTGTAAAAGTGTTCTGTGCGCATCGGAAATCGGATTTTATTGTAAGCCCAAATAATTTGTTTTACCAGTTTTACTGAAATTTTAGAAACTCGTATTATAAGTGGTGGCCAGTACATTTATGTTTGTGATGTTTTTAGGCGACTTACAGAAAAAAATGCAAGAGCCGGGTGAAGAACGCCGCCCGGACCCACTGGAAAAATATCTTGAAGAGTGGGGTTTAGGAAATTACATCCAAACTTTCAAGGGTAAGTTGGTACCTAATCAATTACTAACATTAACTTGCTTTCTTACCTACGACGTAATACCTATTCAAACATGCCAATATTTTTACAGAACAAGCTATTGATTTGGAGACGGCTCAAATGCTGTCCGAATCAGACATAAAAGAGCTGGTCCCAATAATTGGCCACAGGGCCAAGTTAAAAACACAATTAAATATGTTAAAAAATATAACGTCTGGGGATGCAAATACCACAATAGAAGTGAGTCAATAGTTACCTACCTAATACTTTTGTAAAGCTACC
Source organism: Scrobipalpa atriplicella (assembly GCA_029255725.1). Lineage (NCBI taxonomy): Eukaryota > Metazoa > Arthropoda > Insecta > Lepidoptera > Gelechiidae > Scrobipalpa > Scrobipalpa atriplicella. The sequence goes on along the minus strand of JARACY010004190.1, from coordinate 4,185 downwards.
TACGTAGGTATTTAAGAGCCACGCACGCACACACACCAAATGACAAGTTTTAGGTGTCCAATGTTAGTAGCAAATAACTGCCTCTTCTTCTTCTGTCGTCTGGGTTTCGAGTCGATCGACCCAATGAACCCTGGCTGGTGTCAGTTTCTTAACACGTTAGCTGCTAAGCTACTCTTTGATAAAAAGCATCTACTATGTGTTGTTTTCTAGCTTGGTTAGCATATAGCAAGCTGATCACCTGATTGTTTGTTAAGAAAGATGACCCGCACTTCAAAAGGCTCATTATCATTAAGACCTCTCTTTAATTTACATGAATCTAGTAGGTTTCTAGGTAAATTGTTTACTCTCCATAAATTATGCTCGCCATTGCAACAATAATTATTCTGTTATTTTGTCTTTTCGGTGAAATTTATGGAATAAAGAAAATACATAAAGCTTTATTTCTTGTTTTCAGACAAATTGTGTGGATACAGAGTGTACGGAAGACTATGGCACAGTAACGACATATATTTTACAACCAGCAGCCGAAGGGAGTCAAACAATTGACGATCAAATTTTACATGCCGAAACAGCTAACATTGTCCCGGACACTTCTTGTGTAAGTTAATAATTATGAAGTAACTATTTTATTTACTTAGGGAAACCACTCTTGATTGGACTCATTTTGATTAATTCTGACAAGGCCCATTGTTAGACAAATTTGTTTATTTATTTAGTTGATATAAGTCTGGTCCTGTTGGGGTATTTCATTAATTAATAATAAATAATATTAATGATAAATTAGTTACTATATTAAAAGCTTGTTTTATAAAATAAAATAGAATAACGAATAAAATAAATTCTTCAAATAACCCTCAAAACTTGTCGGATGTGGCGGAACAATCTTTGTTTTGGTCGTTGATGCTCTGCCTACTCCATTAGGGATACAGGTGTGATAGTAGGTGTTTACGAATGTATTAAATAAATTAACACATTGATTGCTATGAGCATCACCGGAGAGATCACATAATGTTCTTGGTATGGCCATAAGCATCACCGGTGAAATCAGCGGAGTCAGTGGGCAATTTTGGTATGGATGGCAGCCAACGTGCCAAGGGTAAATTCAGATCAGCTGTTGTATGGGGAGTTAAAAAAAAGAGTATTCAGTATGAGTTCCATGGAGAAAGTTGTTTGTTACTCAAGTACTTAGGTAGATGCTTAGTTGCTTTGCTGGTCTCAAGAACTGTAATAATTTAAAAGTCACCTCATATATTTTCTTTATTTCAGGAGTTGTATACAGTCTTAAATCAATCAAATGAAGGTAAATCCATTTTGATGAGGAACATTCTTGGTGGATTGTTAAACAACGCTGAGAGAAGAAGGCTGTGCAATGTTATAATTAATCATGAACTAAAAGATGACCCACAAAAAAAAATTACAAGTTCAAGACTGTATGAAATTGCTTATCAGATACCAAAAATTTTCATTAAAGAAAACTCAGCTGTATATTTTATACCATATACAACCATTACTACAAAGCACAAAATATCGGCCAAAGGAAAACTATTAGACTGTTACAGACAAAAAAGAAGGGAGTACATTAAATCAGGAGTGATATCAGAATACTCTAAAAGGCTATCAACAGCGAGCAATCCAGGTTCGCCTCAACCGGTCCCAGGTTTTTCTAACATTGAAGATGCTGTAAAACAATTAGAAACACAAGTGGAGGATGTGGAGGAGCAATTATTGTGGTTGCAGAATTGTGTTGATCCTTGGGAGACAGTCGAGAGTTATTGGAATATCACTGCTAAACAAAGGCTGATAGAATTAACATCAAACGAAACAACAGTTGAAGAATACCTTCGCAAGTTTAAAGCACTCAACCAGCCCGGAGGTGTGTTTTTGGTAAGTTATTTATGATTATTTGTTATTGTCACACATAATAGTCTATTAAAAAATTAAATGAATACCTACATGTATTTTTAGGGTTCCGTACCAAAGGGTAAAAACGAGACCCTATTACTAAGACTTCACTGTCTGTCTGTCTGTCTGTCTGTCAGTCAGTCTGTCACCAGGCTGATTGATTGAGGCGTGATTCTATCCATGAAACTGAAATATGAAAAAAAATTGGCCCTTTCATACATATTGTGTCAGCGGCGGCCAAAAATATATTTTGTTGACATTTCTACTTATGTTTCTTGGGGAAAGTTGTTCAGTTTCATGGGTAGAATCACACCCTAAAATATGGTCGGTTATTTTTTGAACACCCTGTACTTGGCCGGTTTTTAGTACAATATTTATTTAATCTCGCATGCTAAGCCAATTCATTATTTATACGTAATATACAACGTGTAACATAAAGGGTATATGCATCGTGAAATGAGTGAATCTACCCAAGAAACTGAACAACTTTCCCTAAGGAACATAGGTCGAAATACGAAAAAAAAAATTGCCTTCCATACTAAATGCGCTATCAGCTGATGCACTTGGTGGAAGGTCAAATTTGTTTTTTTTTCCTAAGGAAAAGTTGTTCAGTTTCATGGGTAGATTCATACTTTTCTCGATGCATATATACCCTTTTTGTTACACGTTGTATACTAGTAGTGCTACAAATTACTTCCTAAGTTCCTACAAAAAGACTCACAAACGCACACAAAATTTATCTTTTTATTGTATTGTACCTATAAATTTGTAATATTGTACATTAAAAGATTGTTTTTTTTTTTTCAGCTTCTAAAGGATTTCAAGAATCTTTACCCGTGTCACGACGACAAACTAGAGCAAAACTGGACTTCGCTTAGGCAAAAAATTATTGACTTCGCTAGAAAAAGACAAGACTCAGGATTAAAAGAAATTTTAAAAATTATAGAAAACGACGGTAAGTCATCAAATTCATCAGCTTTTGTTACTTAAGGGGCGAACAGAGCTACGACGGTGGCGCTATGAGTTTTTAATTAATTGTGCCTGAAATACAACTAAAATGGAGAGTTCGTTTCAATAAGCTATATGCATGACTTTTTTTAATTATCGGTAAAAATCGTCATCATACATTTTTTTTTATAAAATACTAGCTGGCCCGGCAAACGCTGTTTTGCAATGCAATATGAATTATTTCTAGGGAATTTCTAGCGTACCGTGAATGAGATAACGATATAGGGGGAATACGGAATAAGTTTAGATATTAGATAGCTAGTTGAGTGTGTAGCTTCAAAACACGATTATAAATATCAATACAAAAGTGCGACACCTTATCAAAAGAAAAGATTATTGATGAACAAGTAAATATGAAATTCAAATAAAAGCAAGTTAAGTATGAAGCACAAATTATTTGTACCTTCAAAACAATTCATTCTTGGCTGAAGTTGTAAAATTTTCTTATCTGTGATGTGATGTTATTTTGATCCCCAGCCAAATACTTATTGTTTTCAAAGCTGACGTAAACAAAATGCAATCCAACTAAATTGATGACCACAATCCAAGTAGAGTTCCGAAGCGAACTTCAAACTTACTAAAATCAACCAACCACAACCTTGCACGAAAAGTTTGAGATGATTATCTAAGTCACAGTAAAAGCAAAGTGAACAGTAATATGTCTCGGCATTGTCTTCTGCCTGTTTTGTAGATGCCCTAACGACTGTTGCCAGTGCAAACCGAGATTACCAAAAAACAAGTACGTAGATTAGTTTTTAGTTTTTCCCGTATTGTGTCGGTATCACATCGTCGTCTCTTCTCGTCGTAATAATCAATTTCTCAGGCGTTTTTTAGTCTGATTTTGAACCTTTTAGCTCCATGAAGGGCTTTTAATTAAATTAAATATCGTTTATTTCAGGCTCTACGTTTTGTACAGTTTAAAAAATATTAACGGTAGAGAGCTGAAAGATACACATAACAAAGTCCAAGGCATTGGAAGCAGCGTTACCTATTGATGTTGCTATAAGTACAGGCAAGGTACAGGCAAATACCCTCCCATTAGGGGAGAATAAAGTCTAGCGGTGGACTATTACGGCTGAAGTCTATTGTATAAGAAGTTATACTGCTCTGTTTACTTCTACTATGCCCTTGTTACGTAAGATAAATGCAAGAGAACTTCCTTGCTACGTAGATTATAGTTTTGAAGCAAGGACTTGTATAATGTTCTTAGGAAATGCTACTACGTTTCACGTCAAAAGTTTGTTTTACTTTTGCAGAATGTGCAGGTGTTTCGTT